>OY748290.1:16930734-17214666 GCA_963556515.1 Nudaria mundana
AAGCACCTTGCAAATGACTGAGGTGACAGCTATGGGTCGATAGTTGCCTGGATCGGATCGATTCCCTTTCTTGAGGATCGGTTGTACGTTCGCCTCCTTCCAGACCTCCGGCACGAGCCCTGAAGAGTATGACAGGCGGTACAGACGCGTTAATACTGGAGACAACTCAGCTGCACATTTTCGTAGCACCACCGCCGGAATGCCGTCAGGGCCACTGGCTTTCCGCGTGTCGAGTGACCGCAGCACTGCCCGTACATCACATTGCCTGATAACAATATCAGGCATTGTGTGGCCACAGTTGGCGATGGCGGGGGGCTGCAGGCCACGGTCGTCGACCCGGGAATTAGCCGCAAAGAGGTCTGCGAGCATATCCGCTTTCTCTTGGGCTTTGTGAGCCAGTGTTCCATCTGGGTAACGCAGCGGTGGCAGCGAGGGCTGACAAAAGTTAGATTGCACGGCTTTGGCCAGTTGCCAGAATCCACGGCTGCCCGTGGGATGGGAAGTGAGCTCCTGACCAAGCCGCGCGACGCGCTGGTTATCCGCTCTATTTAAGGCTCTCTTACTAGACTTTGTGTCCCGGTTGTACGCTGCTTTGAGGTGGCCCACGTTAGAGTCGCGCACAGCCCGGGCCTGATCCAGGCGCGATATGCCGACTGTTTTTGTCGAACAGCTTTGGCACAATCTCGTCCGAACCAGGGACGGGCTCTGCGGACACTGACGACATCAGTGAAAGGGATGTAATAATCCATCCCTAAACTCATCTCGCCAGTAATCGCAGAAGCGCTTTTCGAAGGAGCCTTTCCTACAAAGCAGCGCTGGCTCCAGGGGACGGACGCATAATAATCGCGTAGACCGTCCCAATCCGCTGACGAGTAATGCCATAGTCGTCGTGACGTTTGTACAGGACGTGCAGGAGGTGACACCTTCATGCCAGCGTGAACAACACAGTGTTCGGAACTACCCAGTGGGGCTCCTACCGAAACACTGTATTGGGCTGGGCGACTCTTCAGCAGTAGATCCAGCAGAGCGGGCGCGTGATCTGACCTGTCTGGTATCCGGGTGATCCGCATACCACCTGGGTTAGACCGTGGGAGAGAACGAACGCATGGACGGCCCTACCCGCATGATCAGTCTTGAGGGACCCCAGCCATTCAATGTGATGGCCATTGAAGTCCCCCAGAAATACTAGGTCAGCGTTTGGGAACCGCACCTGCGCTTCATCAGCCGTCTCGCTGAGGTACTGGAAAAGCTTTGTTGTCTCAGAATCCCCTGTGTGGGAGCGGTAGACGCACACGTAGATCTGGCTCATAGAACAATGGTCTACGTGCAGCCAAAGGACGGAGTTGGAGGGGTTCTCTAGGCAGCGCAACCGGCGGCAGCAAACATCCGCCCTAACGAACACGCACACCCCGGCTTTATCTCGAAATTGTTCCTCGATGACATAGCCGGGGTAACACAGGTAAGACGTGTCTTCAGGGCGGCGTATTTGTGTCTCCGTGAGGAACATCACAGCGAGCCGTGCCGTCTCAAGGTGATGGTGGACGGCATCGAGGTTCGCATGGAGTCCACGGATGTTAGTGAACTCGACCTCGAAAAGCGAAGTTGTGGGGTTTCCTAGGGCCTCTGTGGAACGTTTACGTTTTATGTTGCACTGCCATAATGTATATGAAGAAGAAGTGTGAAGACAGGGCGACATTTGGTGCAGCAGTAAGTGACAAAGCGCACGGGCTAGCTTTGTCTAGAACCGTGTGGTTAGGTCGGAGCCGACTCGCCGGACGGAAGGGCTCCCAAACCCCCCTGATGCAAGGCCGCCGCTACCCCACACCGGTTACCACCCAGAGCGACGATCCCACATCAGGATTATGCGCAACATGTGGGGCAGCCTCCTGGGCTGGTTGGTCACAGGCGGGCCCCATGACTGTGTTGCGGGCGGCCGCGGTAACGCCGTTTCTAAGGGTCTCCCTGGCCGGCGAATCGACCCACACGACCCACACTAGACTCCGCTTTGCCTCCACTGGTCCCATGCCTGCTGCACCATACATCGCCCCGGGCCCGGCGGTGCAGCTGCTGAACCCCTAACGCAACCCAGCCTGGGCTGGGTTACTTGGGGGGCTTTAGCACAGCTGCACGGTGGTACCCCCCCGGACCAACATTGTTGTACCACCTGGTACCCACGTAGGGGCCGAAGCCACTCCATAGGTACCGTAAATTGACGAGCCTCGTCCGTTGATCAGCAGGTGCGCCACTAGTAGGTGAGGTCGCTGGGGCCCTAAAGATGTTGGTAGAGTTATTTACACCCATAGAGCCCCTTTACACCCAAACATTTTTCGCCACTGGTACCAACATCAAGAAAATGTGATTCGTTGGGGAACTGAGGTGTCGTCGCCTTACACCATGGAATGCGGTGTGCGGCAAGGCGGGTTAACCTCCCCAAAACTATTTAATTTGTACATAAATGCACTGATAGAGGAGTTAGGACGGATAGGAGGAGCACGCGCGCGGGTTGCTTTATTGATGGAATCGCCTTTAATAATATCAGCTACGCAGATGACATGGTGTTGATGGCCCCCTCTATCAGTACTTTACGAAAACTGTTAAAGGTTTGTGAAAGGTATGCCAACCAAGATAGGCTGGTATATAATACCAAAAAGTCCGAATTCATGGTTTTTGAGGCCGCTGGCCGCAAGTGTCCAGACCTGGTACCAGAGGTCACTATATATGGGGTGCCACTTCGTCGAGTCGACCACTTTAAATATCTTGGATACTATATTGCGCGACCTCAAGGACGATGAAGATATCGAGCGAGAACGCAGGGCATTGGCGGCAAGGGCGAACATGCTGGCCCGCAGGTGTGCTCGATGTACAGATTCGATTAAAATCATGCGGTTTAAAGCTTGTTGCACATCCCTATACTCGCGTGCACTATGGGTCAGTTATACGCAACGCGCCATCAATGCCCTGCGCGTACAATATAATAACGCTATCAGAGCACACTGTTGTGGCTGCCGCGCTTCTGTAGCGCATCGGCCATGTTCGCTCAGGCCCACATAGACAGCTTTAGTGGTGTTTGGCGCAAGAAAACGACGTCGATGATGTATGGAATGCGCGGCAGTGGCAATAGTATTGCTACTGAGTATCGTTAGTAGGAACCACGAGAGCCATATCCTGAAGCACGTTGTGAATATGACAAAGTCATTTGTAGAATATAAGTACTAACATAGTTATTATGTAAATGTTACTAACCAAATGGATTTTAATTATCTGAATAAATTAATTGAATTGAATTGAAAAACCTATTTATTGCTATGGCTTGATAATAATTGCAGTTGGAATCACTAACTATATTGACTAGGAAGAGTACTATGTTAATGCACTAAGGTCACATAAATCAATCTAATAGTTACTCACATAGGTACCTATAGGTACTGTAGAAGGCGCTATTTCAAAGTCTCAGTATTTCCATGTCTTATAAACTATTTATCAACTAGCGGGCGTTGCTTCACCCGCTTGACAAATTATACACAAAAACCTTCCTCGAGAATCACTCTATCCATTGGTGAAAACCGCATCAAAATCCGTTCCGTAGTTTTAAAGATCTAAGCATACACGGGCGGAAGTGACTTTGTTTTATAATTATGTAGATCACTAAATACATAGCGATGTAGTAGGTATTTTCTTTTATTATGTAATTTGCTTCTCAATATATTGTATAATCAATGAGACTTTTGTGACCCGAATAATTCCTCCGTCTTTGAAACTTGGCATATGATGACAATAGGTGATACAGATTAGATATTAAATAATCCAATAACTTTAATTACGAAAAGTTCTGTTTTTTACCTTAATATGAAAATCGCTAATAACTCTCTGTGAAAAAATCCTCAGGCTGAAATTCTTTCTCTATACCTATGTACTACTTAGAATAAGAATTACAATATACATAATTATATACTGAAAATATTTATATTACAAAATATCGTTTAAAAAATCCTCCCCGTCATTGCCGACTGGGAAGGTTTCCAGAATGCTGGTTGTGTTGCCACATTGGATGGCGATACTTATTCTTTGGGCCAGGAAATAGCCAGCCTTCTGGTCCTAAGAAGCATCGATTAAACGTTTATGTCTCTATAAAGGCGGCGAGCACTCGGACCACATGACCCCAGTGTCTCAACTCCAAACGGCTCAAATATGTAATCACTTGCTAGGTTAGCATATATAATGCCTGTAAAAAATCAAAAAATATAGAGTTTAGAGATACGCCAAATTCAACGTCTAGCTTTTGGGGCTGTAACTTCTAACGAAATATTCCTCCGACCATTTGCATTTGCTCAAATAAATAGCTCTAATAAGTTATCCAAAAGATTTTCCTTTAGCATAATATAGTTTTAATTTTTACCCTATTACGTTGCGAAAAACGAAATAAGTGTGCCTGAGCACTACTTAATTACAACTACCTACTTAATTATATACTTGATCATGAGAAGATTGATCGGTACCTAACAAAAGGACTGTTTGGATCCATCTTAATGAAGTAGGTATAGTTCGACAGTGATAATGAAGATCTAGCCAGGTATTAGACTACTTTTATCTCTATTAGAGGTTCTCGTGAGAATCAAAAACATGACAAAAATTGACACAACAACCGACTTCAAAATACCGAAATGGGACCAAAAAATTGTCGGAATGGGACCAAATTGAACATGGAAATGGGATCACTTCGAAATTAATAGCTTTGAAGAAAAAAAAAATTAAAATCGGTTCACCCAGTTCCAAAATATGAGGGAACAAACATAAAAAAAAAGAAGAAAAAAACAGTCAAATTGAGAACGTCCTTCTTTTTTGGAAGTCAGTTGAAAACTATTCTATTCGAAGCAACCCGGTATTATGTAACTGTTAAAGTAGGTACCGAAATGATTTCAAAACTGTGTAACAGGAAACCTCTTAGTAATTGCAATTTAAAGTTTTGAAACAAAAAAATAATTACACGTTTGTGCTATCACGATACGGTACAATACTCGTACAATGCCCCATACCAATTTGCAAAGAAAGCCGCGGAATTTTTGAATATCTCGTAGTGGGTGGGTGTGTTAGTTAGGTAAGTTCCTACCCATAAGTCATTTTATTTTATTTTATGATGAGTTGTTGCTGTTGTTATAAATGTAAACTGTAGTAAAATGTAGGTATGTAGAAAACGTAGAAGCAAAACATTATAAACGTCTTGGTGTTAGCTGTAAGTTTATAATTGTTAATATATGAAATAAATAAATTAATACAAAACAACAGCGTGTAAATTATAGTATAATTAAAAACGGAGTTAATTTTCTTGAAAACGGTCGGAGAATTGAACTGTTACGCTTCAAACGTATCTACCTAACTACTAAGTAGAACCCTGGAGCATGTAGGATGTTGGTGAATGATTTGACTATTGGAGCTACTTCCTCGAAAGAAACTAATGGTACCAACTCTACTTTTCAGAAACGAATTCTGGTACTTGGTAGGTACACACCTAAACTCAATTAAATTGTAACTTTATATTGAAGCGACGGCGACGATGCTGAGAACATTGAAATAAGTTTTCCAGGACCGGATTAAAGAATAAAATCCGCCTAAAACAAGTTTGTCATAATATTATATTAGCTTGTAAGCCATAGCCTAGTTTAGTCTATGCTTAGATTATATCAATATTGTCTTGTCTATGTTCACTTCCTTTTTTCCTCACTTTGTAACATGGCCGACTGAAATACACGACACGTATTATTACGAGCTCCTGTCTTTTATTCCAAAAACCAACAAACATCAGGTGTGGGGTAAACTGGCGTGTCTTAGGAAGAACTGGATCAACCAAAAGAAAAAAATGGACGAATCTTCAACGTCGTCGGGTCGCCTCAAGCACATGGACGTTCATGCATCCAACATGCCGCTCACGTGGAAAAATTGGATCACCAAATTCAAAATATATCTCAAAGCATTTAAATATGATCAAGAAAGCGAAGAAAGGCAAGTCGCACTTTTATTACATTATATAGGACCAGATTGCCTTCACATATTTTATTCTTTCAACCTAGATGTCGAAACAGTCAAGCTACAAGTGTTGATCGACAGATTTGCAGGTTATTTCAGCCCAAAAGTCAATATAACCATGATAAGGCATAAACTTTTTAACAGAAAGCAACTGCAAAATGAACAGCTGGACAGTTATATAACAGATCTCAAAAATATAGCCCATCAGTGTAATTTTGGTGAATTGCAAGACGATTTACTAAAAGATATATTTAGTTGGAATCTAAATGATCAGAATCAATACATTAAAGAGAAAATTTTGCAAGAATTACCTACCACTTTAGATGCCACTATAAATATTGCTAAGTCACTAGAATCGTCCCGGAAAGAAGTTCAAATATTATCAGGCACAAATCCCAATTCATCTGTAGCTAGTATAGATAGTATACATAACAGAAGTAGTCAACAGTCCAGTAGAAGTCATTCACAACATCGTCAGTCAAGAAATCAGTCAAGAAATCATAGTCGTAGTCAACAATCAAGGTATAATCCGCAGTCACAGGACCGTCAATCAAGAATTCAGAGTCACAGTCAACAATCAAGGTATAATCCGCAGTCACAGGATCGTCAATCAAGAAGTCAGAGTCACAGTCAACAGTCAAGGTACAATCCTAACCAGTCATACAATACATCCCATTCATCGAGTTAGCAGTCCCAATGGTTATAAAGGTAACAATCAGTCTATGAATAACTCAATGTGTCCAAAGTGTGGTCAAACACATCGTTTTAAATGTCCTGCTCTTGGTGCAAAGTGTAATTTCTGTCAAAAACTTAATCATTATTCAAAGATGTGTAAGTCCAAGCAAAAATATGTTAATTATGTCCAAGAAGATTTTTCTAATGATGATCAAGCTTTTTTAGGTGCTGTTTATCAATGTAATTCTGTAAAATGTAGTAACCAATGGTCAATAACCCTAAGTATCTGTAGTCAATCTGTCTGCTTACTTATTGATTCAGGTGCAGATGTGAATTTGATGTCTAAGAAAGCATTTGAAAAACTAGCGTTGCAAGAGATAAATCTTATACAAACACCATTTAACTTGACAACATTTACAGGTCAAAGTATACCTACAATCGGTTATTGTACATTACCATGTAAGTATAATGACAAATCATACAACTTGTGTTTCCATATTACACAGTTAGATTGCAAAAATATTCTGGGTAGACAGTCATGTCAACAGTTAAAAGTCATAAAAAGAATACAGTCAGTAACCTTGGATGAAAACATATCTAAACATAGTCCAAACTACACACTTAGTCAGCATAGCCAGAACAACAATATACATTCAATGTCAAGTCAGTCTAACAGTCAAAGTCAAGTCATATCACAGTCAATGTGTCACAAAGTCCCTACAGAGTCAAACAGTCTGTCAATACTAAAGAAATATAGTAAGGTTTTTAATGGAATAGGAGCTCTTAAAAACTATAAATGTCATTTAACTCTCAACGAAAATGTCAAGCCGTCGGTAGACGCAAGTAGAAAAATTCCTTTTAAATTACAGGATAAAGTCAAGGCAGAACTTAATAAGTTAGAAGTCACTGGTATTATTGCTCGAGTTGATGAACCAACTGATTGGGTCAACTCTATGGTAATTGTCTCTAAAAAGGATGGAAGCATTAGATTATGTTTAGATCCACGTAAGTTAAATAAAGCTATTAAACGTTCACATTACCCATTTCCACATATTGATGAAATTAAAGCAGAACTAAATGGTTCATGTTATTTTTCAAATTTAGACGCTAAGTCAGGCTTTTGGAATCTTGTCTTAGATGAAGAATCATCCAAACTATGTACTTTTATAAGCCCCTATGGCAGATTTCGTTTTTTAAGGCTACCGTTTGGTGTCAATGCATCTCCAGAAATCTTTCATAAAGAAATGATTTCCCGGTTTGGTGACATACAAGGCATTAAAATAATGATGGACGACTTTCTTATACATGCTAAAACCATTCAAGAACATGATCAAATCCTAGAAAAAGTTCTTTGTCGTGCAAAAGATATAGGTCTAACATTTAATAGTAATAAATGTAACATTTGTCAAAGTGAAGTCAAGTATTTAGGTTTTATATTCAATAGAAATGGAGTGTCTGTAGATCCATCTAAAGTAAATTCAATATGCAACATGCCACAGCCTAAGAATGTCACAGATGTCCAGAGATTCCTGGGCATGATTAATTTTCATGGCTCATTCATAAAACATTTATCAAAAGAAACATCAAACATAAGACAGTTACTTAATAAAAACACAATATGGTCATGGAATGACAGTCATGAGAAAGAATTCAATAAATTAAAGTCTCTAATTAATACTTATATGTCGCAGACACATTGTCCCGTGCTGCATTACCAGAAAATGCATTAGTAGAATTGGATGAAGATATTAAACTTCATGTTAATTTACTCACTGCTAATTTGTCACTTAGTCCTTTCAAGTTACAACAAATTGAACAAGCTACCAGGTCTGACCAAACTCTGCAAACTCTTATTAATTACTGTAAAAATGGATTTCCAAATTCAAAGCATAAAGTAGAAGATTGTATTAAACCTTTCTTTCCTGTTAAAGATGATATACATTATGCTAATAACCTTTTATTTTTGTCAGATAGAGTTATTATACCTATTTCTTTAAGAAAAGATTTCTTAAAACTATTACATGAAGGTCATCAAGGCATGAATAGTTGTAGAAATTTGGCAAGACATAGAATTTACTGGCCTAATATTAGTCAAGATATAGATAATTACATCAGTAATTGTGAAATTTGTCTCACTTTAAGAAAGAGTAACACTAAAGAAAGTCTATTACCACATGATTACAAATACATTCCTTGGCATAAGGTTGGTATAGATTTCTTTGAGTTCAACAAGCAATAAATAATCGACTACAATTAAGTATGTATATACTTAATTGTAGTCGATTATTTCTCAAAATATGTTGAGATAGCAATTTTAAGTAATGGTTACAGTGCAGACCAAGTCATAATCAAGCTAAAATCAATATTTGCTCGTCATGGTATTCCCCATACATTAATGTCAGATAATGGTCCACCGATGAAATCCAAATCTTTTCATGATTTCACACAAGATTGGAATATTCACCATGTCACTTCCAGTCCCTATCACAGCCGCTCAAATGGTATGGTAGAACGGACAGTAGGCATAATTAAAAATATGCTTAGAAAATGTTTACTTGATAATACTGATCCATATTTAGCATTATTGCAATATCGCAATACTCCCAAAAACAATTTGTGTTCACCAGCACAACTTTCCATGTCACGTAGACTTCGTACAAAGCTACCTATAGTAGAAAAACTTTTAAAACCAAAATTGTGTAACTATAGACATCTTAAACAAGTCAATAATCAAAATTTACATAAGATGAAAGAGTATTACAACAAAAATTCCAAAGATCTTAAACCCTTGGAGGTAGATAGTCATGTTATGTTTCAAAAACATCCACAATCGTCTTGGTTTCCAGGTATTATACAACAAGTTAGTCCGGAACCTAGGTCGTATATCATAAAAAGTAAATTTGGTACATATCGTCGCAATAGACAATACATAACACTAAGACCAAAGTCTCAATATTCTTTTCATTCACATAACACACAGACTAATAATTTTCACACTCAACCAGTCAGTTCCAATCAAACTTATATCAGTTATACTCCTTGTTATACAAATGATTACTCTAAAATTTCTCATAGTCAATCTCCTCAACGTACTAGCAGTCAACCAATTAAGAAATATTCTAGTTCAGGAAGAGAGATAAGGCAACCACAACGTCTTATAGACACAGTCTTATAAACATTGTTTTGTATTCATTGTCATGTACTTAGTTATAAGTAATTAATTAGTAAACTAAAATGTTGTAAACCATTGTTTGTTTACATTTAGAAACAATCGTCGAATTGACAACGTCAAATTATGTCAACTGTCAGAATCTTTTAAAACGTCAAATTGTCTCGTGTCAAAACACTAAAATGCGTTTTGTTATTTTTATATAAGAATCTAAAATATAAGTTATAATAAAGTTAAAGGGAAGATGTCATAATATTATATTAGCTTGTAAGCCATAGCCTAGTTTAGTCTATGCTTAGATTATATCAATAATGTCTTGTCTATGTTCACTTCCTTTTTTCCTCACTTTGTAACATGGCCGACTGAAATACACGACACGTATTATTACGAGCTCCTGTCTTTTATTCCAAAAACCAACAAACAAAGTTCTTAATTTTTTTTCTCTCTTTTCTCACAATAAGTTTCTTTAAATGTTCATAAAAGGGTCCCCTATCATCGACCATAAGTTTCGGCAAACGGACTAATAGCGAAGAGTCTCGATCAACATATCAAGAGACTCGCTAGACTCAAGGGTCAGATACAGAAGGCTGTCATCCTCGACATGGCACGCATCGTTAGGAGGTACCTAAGTCTGTGACCTCTGCCGCCCGCACCGGTAGTTTGAGCCCTGCTCCGCTACTGCTACCATTTCATACCCATGAAATTTTAAAACTTTAAGCTATTGTTTGAAATTTTTTCATGCAATTTTTCCAAGTGATAGCGTATGAAAGTATTAGTTACACCGTTCCACGACACGGTCAATTTATTTTTTGTTTAGTAATGAATAAGAATGATTGACGACTATGTTCAAAGTGTGATGGAAGGTAGGCAAGAACACATAGCCTTAATCTATTTTGCTTTTGGAATAAACGTAGTTTGATAATGATATCAAATTTTCGTAAACGTAACAACAATGTACCTAATAATACTATTAAATTATAATAGCATTGAAATATAACTACAACGATCGTTTAGTACAAAATTATGCTAGTTCTTGCTTTAGAATATTTCTAGGCAGGTAAACAAAACAATAGCTTCATGAATCAATCAAAGTCATGTAACCGAAATCTAGACGTCGTCGTCGGTATCACATTAATCAGTATTCTTTACTAGAACATACCCTAAATCGTTCTGCTAAATATAAAAAGTATTGCGTCGTTAGACTAAACAAAATGCATTATTTTTGTAACGTTGCTTTTTACAGAAGGCTCGTGTCACGGAGGGCGCTATAAATCATTCGGGGGTTGGGAATCTACAAGCTTGCAGCGAAGGAGAACTCAGACGGAACGCAGACAGTATTGGGCGGGCGGTCGAGGGTGCAGGTCGATCCGCGCCGTATCCACCACTGAACCAACGTGTTTATAACAACAATAACGCAAGTTACGGAAGGAATATTCCGATTGCAATGATAAGCTGACATGCGATTTACGCATTCACTAAGAATATAGTCCATTCAAAAACCTGATGATGTATTTCGATGTGTAATGTGTTATCGGTCAGATAAACACGTGTTTAGTTGAGAGAGACTTTGAAGTGATGGAAAGCAGCTTTGATGAGGATGAGCCTTTTGTATTCAGACTCAATGACAATGGATCTGGACCTGGTTTGCTGGTCAAGGTATAACCTTTGAATATGAATATAATCAAAGCGTATAACTATATAACTAAAACTCTTTACAGCTGTATCATGACATGTATCTACAAGAAGCTGTTTCTCTGATAAATTTGACATAGGTACCGTAATCTGAAACATCTGTTCTGAAAACAAAAGTCTAAATTATTTAGGGTGAATATAAGAAGGTGAATTAATAATTACAGCTGATTTTGGACCCAGATGCAGCTTGTTAAGTACCTATACATAATTCTTTAACAAGTTTGTCTCGGACTCAATGTTGTTAACCGACTGCGTCAGAGAGGGTTATTAAAACAACCATTGAACGAAGTATGAATGTTTTAAATGTATTCTTTTACTAGGTATGTGCAGAACGCGGCTGGCGTTTATACCAAGGATACAATACTGGTCTAGAAGAAAGATGGAATTTATGGTGGAGGTCGAGCGCTTTCCCTTCAGCTAGCTACAAAACTTTGGGTGACTGGCAGGTTAGAATAGTTTTCAAGTATTTTATATGTAGTCACATTAAAATAGTAAACATAATCAGAGTGGTCAAGTTTTATTTCTTTGAACATGTCCAAATACCTTCCGTTAGCGGCCTCAAATTGCACTGACACATCTTCTTTTTTAAATCCGCGAGACCGCTCCCATGTCCATTGCTGCAGGCGTCTCTGGTGACACAATGACACATCTAAATTAAAACGTGTAATACTTCATGTTAATGTCATGTAAGCGTTGAAAGAAGAATTGTTCTCCACCAGCACAAAATAAAACAAAGTCACTTCCCGCTGTCTGTCTGTCCCTATGTATGCTTAGATCTTTAAAACTACGCAACGGATTGTAATGCGGTTTTTACCAATAGATAGAGTGGTTCTTGAGGAAGATTTTAGTGTAAAATTTGTAAAGACGTCGATAGTAACATTTCTGAAATTAAAAAGTAAGTTTCAACGGAAGTAATTATGAAAAACTAGGACATGACTCTACAATGATAACTTGTTAATTACATCAGTTTTGGTTCGTTTGTTTCTGTTTACTTCAGCTGTCTTGGTGTTTTTTTGCCAATTTAGTAAGACTTATATTATAGTGTTGTATCGATTAGATTTTTAAACTAAAACGAGAGACTAACACTAAGGTTGTATTAAACATATGCCTAAAGTTTTAAGAGTTGTATGCATGACGGTCCGTTTGGGACTTAATCTATTTTATTTGTAAAACATTCAATTACCAATACAAAAATTCGTGGAACCAAACAAAACCAAAACGACAGGAGAATTGTAGTCGCGTAGCAAGGATTTCATTGATTTCCCCCAAGGAAAGAAAGACAACATATAATAAGTTATGCGTGTGACGTGATGAATTAATAAAATGTTTAACTTCATTGTAGTTCATGAATCACATTCCGAAAGGTGGATCAATGTGTCGGAAAGACAATCTTTCACGACTTCTGCGGTGCATGAAGAGAATTTATGGAGCCGTTTACGATTTCAGGTACGTACATATGATAATACAACCACCATGCTGAAATATGTTTGAACGTGTGTCACGTGATAACGGGTTAACGATCTTAAACGGTTATGTTTTGAGTTCCGTACCCAATGGGTAAAACAGGACTCTATTACTTACAAAGACTCCACTATCCTTATGTCTATCACCAGGGTATCTCATGAACCGTGACATTTACAAAAGTTGAAATTTTCACAGATGATTTACCAATTTATGTTGCTGTTATAACAACAAATACTGAAAAACAATAAAATAAACAATGGTAAGTAAAATGTTTTTAAGAAAAAACTTTTTAAATTTATATAATAGCATTAATTTTTTCGCAGAATTAAAAGGACAACAAAACGTCGACAATTGTTTCGCCTCTAAACGAGGCATTATCAAGACTGTCTCAGAGAGAACAGCCTCTTCTCTCTGAGACAGTCTATAAATTTAAAAGGTTTTTTCTTAAAAGCATTTTACTTACCATTGTTTTGTCCTGGATTTTCGCCAAGTAACGCCTGTTTCTATCCAATATTTGAAATAAAATAAACATTTAAGGGCACTGCCATGATTTTTTTGCCAACAACATGATAGTTTTGCCATTTTTGGTCCCAAAATACCGCATTGAAGGACCCTCAAAGGTTAAATAGATAATGGTATGGGACCCTCCGTGAGTGAGTCCGACTCGTACTTTTATTATCTATCATGAAATAGGGATTATTCCAACTTACATTTTAAATATGTTCCGCTCAAGCCAGGCTCCGTCTTGTTTTACAAGTCATAAGTAGAATGACGGTCAGGAGTCGAAGTCATGTCGTCAAAGCATCAGAACAATACCTTAGCGGTTAAATGCAGGGGCAATCTAGCGTGTGTGGCGGTCGTAGCCGATTGGCCGTGATCTCTACACAACAAGACTAATTTACCCCTGCTTGCCTACACACATCATCACAGTTAAGGCGGTAATTAAGGGTCATTCCCACTTTTACATACTATAGATTGCCCCATGCGGCAGGTGTGTAGGTAGCTTATCTATGCGCTTGATATCATAAATCTGACATCACTCCGATTAAACATAACTTCGCCGCAAAATATAACAATTAATGCTGATCTATAATATACTCGTAGCAGAGGTCAAAGCAATAAGGTGACATCTGACTATTGTTTCACAGTATCTATAATTGACACATAATGGCTTGTAATTGCCGGCAGATGATGTAGCATTAACCTATACTCTATGTAAACAACTAAATTATTATTAATGATAATTTAAATAATTTGACCCTCATGGGACGGTAGTGGGTATTTACTTCACTTGGAAAATTACATTTAAAAAATTAATATCTCTAACTTTTTATGAGTATGCCGCTTATTCTCAATAAATCAGTTACAATTGATGAAATTTTAAAGAAACTTTTGAGATAAGAAAGAAAAAAAATTATAAACCTATTTTTGGCGATTTTTTATTCTTTAATACTGCACTGGAAAAGTTATGTCAATAAGCTTCCCCATCCGCTGTTCCAATATCAAAACACACGTTCGTGTTAAATTTGAATGTAATCGGTCGAATGGTTTATACTGGAGCTCAGGGCTAATGGAAACTCAAAAGCCCAAAATCGTTTTTTTACACGATTACCATCATCGAGTTTCTATATTATATAGAGGGCGAGTGTCACCGTTTTCTTCGTGGCGAATACTAAGCGACTCTGATATAGGTTGCCCAATATATGTTTGCGTTCCACTAGGGGCACCACATTACATTAAAACACGTCAAAAACAAGTTCTCAGAACAATAACTACAAACAATAAGTAGTCCATTTTTTGCCACGCAACAATTTAAACTGGGAAGTTGTAGTGACGTTACCTCGTCCTCGACTGTACTGACGTGCAGAGTGGTTGGTATTGGTTCATACCGGTTATCAGCGCTCTATATAATAAATAAATATTTTTGGATATACTCGAGCAACGTCATCTAGCCCAAACTAAGCTATAAGCTTGTGCTATGGATGCTATAATATATACGTAGTATAGAGATAGTTGCCCTGAGATTACAATACTTCCACTTACCTGAATAGAATATAAGTGAAAGTAAAAATTCTTGTATATAATAGGTCTTTACCTATGAAATTGCCGTTCTGCATTACTGGCCATTTCAAATCAAAATAATTTTTGTTTGGCTAAGAATTCTAATTTCAAATTAATTTTATTTTAAAAACATGGAACTCTTTTTCCAAAAGTAGTCACTTGTTTATTGATTAGTGTTACGTTTTCATCGCATTTCAATCTTTTTCGTCATCATGGATACGTTAAAAATTCGAATAATTATGGAATATGAGAATCGTAGTGGCAGCAACGCGGCACAAGCGGCACGCAACATCAACGACGTTTACGGAGCTAACACTATAAACCAACGGCAACGCACCACTGTTATTGGTTTGCTCGCTTCCGTTCTGGAAATTTCGACCTGAAAAATGAACCTCGCGGTCGTCCGAAAACTTTGGTCAACACTCCACCAACGTGTGGAGTACGGTGTCGTCGTCGGAAACCTCGCAGTGTTCACACCTTGGTGTGACCTCACGATGGATGCGAAACAGATAGCTACCGAAGCATCCATGCCCGGTAACGACCTGCGCCGCACGATACGTGAGGTCACCATGCTGCCTCTGCAGCCAATCGTCCATGATCAGTCTCACCGCCGCGATGATGGTGGTACCCCACTTGTCAAGTCGCACCCTCCATGACTCCATGAGATCCTGGCGGAGTTGGGACCGCTGGTCCTCAATTTCTCGAGACGCAGGCCTGTGGTCCCGCTCCAGCACCATTGGAACAATGACGCAAGGGCTCTCGCTTCTAGGTCCCATGGAGGGGTCCCGGCTGGGAGACATGCAGCCTCTCCGGAGATCGTGCGGTACCCCCTTATTGTTTTGACGGCCAAGGTCCTCAACGGTCTATTAAGGAGCGTTGAGTTATTGGTCGTCAACCTCGCCGCCAATACGGGAGCCCCGTATATGGTCATACTCCTCACGATCCCCAAGTAAAACGAATAATACGAGTATTAACGTAAAGTATCTCACCTTTAGGTGTTTTACGTGTTACGTGAAAAACATTGAGTTATTTATATGAGCATATTTACCATTATTCAGGTGAGGGAATTCATCATAAATTTTAGATACAATTTTACCCAAAACTCAAATGTATTCACTACTTTTATTCAACAGCTGTGAATGTATTGGCAGATTCTTTTTTTCTAGCGCAATATACGAGTAAGTACCTACGTAATGTGAGGTAATGCCGTGCGACACGCAAGTAAGCGCGTGGCTCTACGAATAAGGGTTCATTCAAATAACCGATGACGCGAAAATATATTGACTTGTGGCTTACCTTACCACGGTAAACGGCTATAGACAATACTTCGACAAACTGATGTATTTTTGTAGTACTGTACCGAACTGTTATTAACAGATACCATTTTATTTATTTCTATACCTACCTACCTATGTAATTGCAATACAAAACCTATTATTCTTAAAGTAAGTTAATGGTATACTTACTACCTAGATATATTAACTACATCTAGCGCATACGCTGAAGGCATTGCATGATCACAATTAATTAGTGTGCCTTGTGATCGGTCTATGATCACGGCCGTGACCGGTGTAACCAAGTTGAAACGTCAGACAATATAATTATAAATGTACACATTATCTACGCCATGTTTGCGTTAATACCCGTAATTACATCGTAAAATTTGGACTCATAATAGGTATGACCGATTTGAAGCTCCTTGATGTATTTATTCCATTCCAATCGATTTTTGCTTGATCGATTCACTTCCACGTGACCCGGCAGCCTTATTTTAAACCTAACCTATCTGAATCGAACAGATCTTGAATAGATGGGACAATTTACAATTAGATGGCGTGTAGGTCCGCTCGAAAGTCTAACATTATAGGTACTAATGCAAAGATTTCTACAAGAAATAGTTGTGAGGTACCCAACTAACTTTTATGATCGATGGATAAAGTTGAATAATTTATTTCTAAGTTTCTAAATGAGTTCGAAACAACAGGGGTTTGCTTCAATAGTTTTCTGTTAAATTGTTTGGACTATAAATCGAAATTGCATTTTGCGTTACTGTATGGCGGTGGTATTTGCATTTCTAATGTTTACCGACCGCCTCTTTTTTTTTAAATCCGCTTCCATGGATCGCGGCCGCACCTAAGTCCATTGCCGAGCGCCTCCAGTAAGTACTGAAAGTATACCCAGTGGCGCCCGGCGGACCTTGGCCGCTGCGTAGTGGTCGTGTGTTACCCCGTATCTTGGGGTCGGGTTTTATCCCGCGTTGAGTGAAACGCCACGCACGCCATGGCTCCCGCTAAAGACCATGGCTCGCAGTATGGTCTCCAGCGAGAGGGTATCTACGCCAAGGCCCACAACGAGGTCCCGGCGCTGACTCACCCACGCTGAACATTCCACTAACGTGTGGAATGCCGTGTCTTCGCCGGATTAATGGCCTCCTGGATTAGCTTTTACGATCCATTTTATTTTGGCATATGGAACAGAAAACCTAATCCAGTGGATTACTGGATTAGTTTCTCTGCTTTCTGTGATTGTCCTGGCGGCACGACATATTGGTCGAAGTTTCAAGTAGGCATCTACGTCCGTTTAACTAATATAATAATCCAGTGCGGTTCAGTGTCCAGTAAGTTTCAATTTATTTATGCTCGGAGTCGGACAAATACATTGATTTATGTATTACCACAGATTACTAAATAGTTACTACTGATATTACTTTATACCTAAGTGTTTGAAACTATATAGAGGTACCTAGAGAAATAATGTTCATATCGCTGCGACGGACCCTGATCTATGCAGTCAACCGACTTGCGTATAAACCGGTTTTATAAGTAACCTTTTGTAGTTGCGGTGGTGCTTAATCGGACAAATGACAAGATGAGCATGTAAACGTAGACGATGCCGACACGTTCTTTTAATCTTTCTATTTGGATCAGTAGATTATTCGTCGTTATGTTGATAGCCAAAAATAACGTGCTACTTTAAGCCCAAGGGTTAGTGAAGCAATTTATTTTGGCCCATGACGACATTTGAAGTTCAATGTTATTATCTTTTGGTAACAATGCGGGCCCGTACAATTTACAACAACGCAAGCTAAATATTCGCGTGCTGTCAAATGGTTGTACAAAAAATATTCATTAGGTATTAACGATTGTAGTTAGATACCCACTGCTATTATCGTAAACGACATAATTATTATAAATCGAATCAAAGGCATTGTTTTCGGTATGATTTAGTATGTAAAATATGTTGGTAGGTATTTTGTTACGAAACAAGTAAACTTAAAACAAATTACATACGTTTATGTTGATTGATGATTTGTTTGAACAAAACATTTTAAGAACTTTTACAGGTACCTACCTAATATTTAGCATAGTAACTAGATATTCTAAGTTATGCATTGTTTTTCATATTTTTCTGTCATAATTTACATTTGTGTGTACAGTCACATGTAATAGTAATGTAATGTCATCGTTATAATGTGTTATACGAGGGAAAAAGAAAAAAATTAAAAGTTTTTTTTTTCATGTAGGTAAATTTTATTTGAAATATTGGATAGAATCAGGCGTTACCTGGCGAAAATCCATGAAAAAGTAATGGTAAGTAAGATGTTTAAACTTTTTAAAATAATTGCATCATTCTTGCAACAATATAAGACATTAAAACGTCGACAAATGTTTCACCTCTAAACGAAGCATTCTCAAGACTGTCTCAGAACAGCCTGTTCAAAAAAGTTTGAACATCTTAATTTTTTATTTGTATTAATCGAAGTAATCACTCATTTAATCAATGCATCTTTGCCAACGCAGAGGCAGTTTATTGATGCCCTTCTTAAAGAGATCTCCTGGACGGGAGGCAACAAATTCTTCAAAGGCATTTTGTACTGCCTCTCGGGTATTGAATTTCTTTCCCGCCAAGATGTTATCCAAATTCTGGAAAAAGTAGTAGTCTGTAGGCGCAAGGTCTGGTGAGTATGGCGGATGACGGAGAGCTTCCAACCCCAGTTCTTGCAACTTGGAGACCGTCTGGTGTGCAGTATGAGGTCGCGCATTGTCGTGCAGCGGAGACGAGCGATTGACCAATGCTGGTTGGAGATGTGCCAGCTTCTCCATCATTGTGTTCAGTTCTTCACAGTACACATCTGCAGTAATGCCCACCCCGTTTGGTAAGAAGCTGTGATGAATCACACCGGCGCTAGACCACCAAACAGTGACCATCACTTTTCTAGGGGTAAGTTTTCGTTTAGGGCATTGTTTAGGTGCTGAACCAGGCTGGGAGCGCCGGGACCTCGTAGTGGGTCGGGGTGTGGATACTCTCTCGCTGGAGACCATGCTTCAGGTCATGGTCTCCAGTGGGAGTAGGTGGAACGCGGCCGTGTCCTTCTGCGAGCAAGTCATGCTCGCGAAGGAGGCGGCCGAGAGGGAGAGGGAGCGTACCCTCCCCACCGAGTTCCGTAGTCAGCGGCGAGGGCGCTGCAGACTCATCTACGCCCAAGACCATCGACCTCCATGATCGGGGCCTGAGGACGGCGGGATTGCCACCCGCCGTCCTTACAGAAGCAGACGCGGGATAAACCCAACCCCAACGACGCGGGATTCTCATCCCGACCTAACCCCCGCAGAGACCACAGAGGTGGTCAAAGTCCGCCGGGCGCCACTGGAAATACGTTCTGCTTGTAACCAGAGACGCCCGGCTACGGACGTTAGAGCGGCCGCGGCCTTGGGCCGCGGAATTAAAAAAATAAATACATATATATATATTCGTTTAAATACTAACGGCCGGTTTCTGAATTGAGAATATGAAGTTAAGTATCCACTGAGCACGTCAAATGTCAATAGTTGTTCCTGAATTTTGACATTTGGCGTACTCAGTGGATGCTCAACTTCAAATTCTCAATTCAGAAACCGGCGGCTGTAAGATTCTGATGTTTAGCATTAAGCTTCGCTCAAATAAACTATTTTATTTGACCGAATTCTTATATTTTAGCGAGGTTCTACATAGGCATGTCAATCTTATAGTGTCTTAAATCACAATTACAATGTTCAATATACGCTTTCATTGATGTTGAAATAAACGATGAGCTTCTGCAATTAAAAAACTAAGACGAAACTATTTGCTTTTTTTTATTGCTGTCCCATATATACTATTACTATAACTATTATCACAATATGTATAATATTTATTTATGTAACTAATTAACTAAATCATAAATCTATCTATCCTTTAACAGAGAGAGACTTAAAATTGCCTAGAAAATAAGGTTTCTGTGGTTTCGAAAAAAACGACAGAATTATTCGATCATACCTACTCATAAATTGACTTCAGTACAAACTATTAAATAGTATTTACTGAAGTAAAATACTATTTAATAGTTTGAAGTTACTTAATAACAGATAGGATAACTTTTAAAGCCAAGCTTTTAAAGGTCGTATTAAAATTCCAGCACGATTGTAGAAGGTGAAAGTTCACGGTTTCTAATATAAAATTATTGTTTTGAATATTAATGAGCGGTGCTTCCAGCAATTACCCAAAGTGGTATCGCTGAGATCGCGTGACAATTGCACAAAGAAAAAGGAATCAATGTCATAGTTTTGTTTTGAATATTATTATTCATTGTTGAAAATATATGAACCTACTAAGTCCAGATCAACCCGACGTTCACTGTGCATTAATTTGTGAGGGGTCGCTTATGTTTGACAGACATTACGATAGTAGTAAAGTTGGAATGGAATAATATCTTCAGGTAGTGAAAAACAAAGTAGTACAAATAAATATTGATACGGAATCGGGTTTGACTTCAGTCTATTCAGACGACAGACACCCCTCTCTCTTACTAACATCTTATCTATCTATATAGAGATCTTATCTAGAGGCTCAAGCCATCTCAACTGCAAGTGTCCCACCTGCCGATTACGCACGAGCACTGAATATAATAGTACAAGAACACTATAATGGCAGGAGTGGGGCTCGTGGTCTAGTGGTAACCGACAATGTTAACACATTGCAAAGGTTAAGTAACATCTAATCAGGCCGATCGTAGGATGGGTGACCATTACTTAAGACATTGTGACCCCTCCGTGCCTCGGAGAGCACGTTAAGCCGATGGGCGCTTTCACACTGCCACGATATCGTGGCGATATCGTGCATTTTATCGTGTCGATATCGTGACGATATAGGGGAGGTAAGGGTGCATTGGGCATGAATTGTTAAGTAATTTAAGAAATGTTTAAATTGTCATTATGCAGATGTGGAAAGTGGGATGAGAATTGGTAAGAAAAATTTTGTGGGAAGATGAGGTTCAAATACTTACTTAGGGTACTATAAGGTCAGAAAAATGAGGGTGAAACTGACCTGGGATGCTTAGTTTTCGAGATATGGGGTACTGGGAATCTTGGGTATTTTTGCGGGATGAGAATTCCCGGGATTTTTTTGCAGGCGAATGGAACTTGTGATGGGAGGTGGTGCAGGGGGAAGAAAAATATGCCCAGAATTTAGGTGGGAAGCTCGATTCCCGAGATATAGGGGCTGGGAAGTTAAGATGTAATGTCGGGAGTAACTAAATTCAACTTAACCTAATGTTGTACTCTGCAGTCATTCGGTTTGGTGCCTTTCTCGCGCCATCCTGGCGCGTTGCTTGTTAGTTTAGCAGTAGCATGGCGTTTTATGTTCATTTACGCGACTTAGGCTTCAACCTGATGTGGTAGGTTCTGCAGTACCCATCTGCATAATGGCAATTTAAACATTTCTTAAATTGCTTAACAACACATGCCCAATATACCCTTACCTCCCCTATATCGTGGCGATATCGTGGCAATGTGAAAGCGCCCATTCGGTCCCGGTTGTCATACAAACATTTATTTTAACTGCTTCGGTGGCGTGGTCGGTAGTTCATCGGCTTTCGACTCCAGAGTCTCGGGTTCGATTTCCGGGTTGAATCAGATATTTGTGTGATCCAGAAATGTTTGTTCCGGAGTTCGGGTGTTTTCTATGTATGTTATGTATGTATTTAGAAATATATATGTATGTTTATCAGTTGTCTAGATTCCATAGCATAAGCTCATAGCTTAGTTTGGGCTAGATAACGTTGTGTGAGAATGTCCAAAATTATTAAAAATAATTAGGTTTATCTATGGCAGTCGTTAGGGGTAGTTAGAGCCCTAAATCAAAAATCCTACCGGTCTATCTACAGAACTTCGATATCGCCCATGAGTTGTGAAGGTCAGATATGGCAATCGCTTCACGGAAAATATCGAAGTTCAGCCGAATCGCAGTTAGAATGGAAAGCCGACCCCAGCTGAGTTGGGAAAAGGCTCGGTGGATGAGATGAGTAATAAGACCTGTAACGTCGGACCATTAAACTTACTCGAATAATATGCTACACCCCTTCGAGGATTATGTATCTATAAAAATAACGCATTTATTGATATACTCGTACTTTTTGTTTTATATTTTAGTCCACCGTGTTACCACTTACCTTTAGAGTATGCGAAACTGGTATCAGAGTGTACAAGGTTACGGCGAGATGAAGAAGCCAATGTTGTTTGGATTCACAAGCCGGTTGCACAGAGCCAAGGAAGGGGAATCTTTTTATTTCGTGTAAGTATCACACATTACTAGATATTGTATAAAATGTCTATGAAAGACATTCACTAGGGGACTTTTCGTGATAAAATCAAAACAACTGAATAAAATTTCCATAATGTTTTTATCAATTTACGGGGCGATTTTTGAGAAAGTGCCTAGAATTTGTTAAAGCATTTTGTGGTGTTAATGTTAATATTTTCGGATGGTCTGGATATTATGTAAGAACCTATATCTGTGAACATGGCGATTGCAGTAGTACCGAAGTAGTGCGCTCGCTAAAATAACATTCCATGATAGATAACAAACAAAAAAAAAATAAGTAAAGTTAATTTGTATTATCTTCGAGGGAAAGCCATTATTGCAGTAGTAAACATTACAGTGTAACAGTAAAAAAATGTAAATATAAATTTTGATTTCATCGCGTGGTACACTGTAATTGGTTAATATTGATTTATGTAGGTAACGCAACACGATTTTGTTTACGTTGTCAAATATTTTACAGATTTTTTATTTTGAAACTTAACTGCGCTCCTGGAGTTGACCCAATTTTTTTATTATATCAGCTATTGGAAAGGAAGTAAGTAATGTACAAATTATCGACATGCAAGCGAGGGAATAAAAAACTTAGGTACAACATTATTGCCTTTAACTACACGATGACGGTTTGCATATGTGGGAAGAGTGGGAAGAAGTGTGGTTCAAAATAGACTAAGTACTTGCCTTTCTTTCTCACGCATGCTATAGCCTTCGCGAAATATAATAAACAACAACAAGGGCTATTTGCAATTTTACTGTAATTTCAGATAAGTAGATACATAGATTACCGCGTATGCATGAGTTCTTTACGTGATCTACCGATATATAACCAGCAACAATTATTTGGTCACACCCAACTTATCTATACTGTTAGATATGTCTAAGAAAGTGGATACATTTGAAATGATACGAGTATTATAGAATTCAAAGTAAAGTAAAGTAAGAGTAAAGTAAAGTAAGAGTTAGAAGTACACGCAACTCCAATTTGTACCAGCAATTTGTTCCAGCAGAAGTCACACATGACATCCTTACAAAACTATAGTCCTAGAGATGATTTTATAGACATGGCCATTCAACCATATCTCATTTTACAGCCCTATTTCACTTCGTCTATGCATTGCATGCTCAAGTTAATGGTGCAAGGGTAGCGATTTTATATTCTGTGGTAAAATGTTTTCAGAGCGTTTGTGACATGAGTTGTGGCAGTTCCGCGGTGGTACAGCGGTACATCGAGCGACCGCTGCTAATTGCCGGCTACAAGTTCGACCTGCGTTTATACGTGTGTGTTCCTGGGTTTAGACCAATGACTGCCTACATGTACGCCGAAGGACTTGCTAGATTTGGTACATAAGATTTTACACAAATGTCTTATCAAATACTAATTTTGATCAAATTACTTCGCTAAACTAAATTCATACATACATACATGCAGCCGTAATAAGGACCTTATACATTGTTAGCCAAAACCTTTTCTGCTAATTAACAGAAGTATCGATTGCTGATAGGGTTTATTTCAGCACCAGTGTCATTAATAAAAGTTTACTAGTTATCCCGACGAACTTTGTTTCACCTCAAATAAAAAAAAATAAAAAATATTTCATGCAAATGTATGTAAATTGAAAAACGCGACGGACGGACAGACAGACAGACAAATTGTCGTATTAAATATATAGATTACGTTCCAGGTACAGACAAATACACGTTATCGGATATCCACAACCGCTACAGGCATCTGACCAACTCGTCGCTCAACAAATCCGGGCCCCGATACGCTGAATGTAAGGACCGTATTGGTAGTGGTGAGTGTTAAGATGTTCTTATAGACGCCTGGCAATAGAGAATACTGGGCGTCCTGAGTGATCGACTGGAAGAACGTAGAAAAATCTTTAGCCAAGTTCAACCAGATTTCTTTAAGCAATTCTTAGATTTTGTTTTCGTAAATTGGTTCAAGAAATAAATTACGTGGGTTAAATTCTTTTGAAAAGGCAGAATAGCAAATTCTACAGCTATGCCTAAATTATCATAGATTGATATTTGATAGTATATTTGATAATGGTACCTCACTATCTTCTCGCTAATAGCCCTTTTGCCTTGTCACGGAACTATAACTACTACTGACTACTAACTTGTATATTGTAAAATTAAACGTGATTTTTCTCCAATTTCAGGGTGTAAGTGGACTTTAACACAAGTGCGAAAAGCTCTGGTCGGTCGTTGGGGAGCAGCAGAATGGGTGATGTGGCAGCGAATACGTGCCCTAGTAACTTTGACATTACTGGCTCAGGCAGCCGGCACACCTCCTGCGAGAAACTGCTTCGAGTTTTACGGTTTTGACGTACTGCTGGACGAGGCTTTGAAACCGTGGTTGTTAGAGGTAGATAAAATATAAGTACTCCACTGGAAATGAAAAACTGCTGTACGCTTACTTGCCGCTTTAGTGAATAAAAATACCCTATAATTTACTCTTATATATTACTTATGTAGGTGCTACTAGATTTTTTTCTTCTACCGTAACCAGACCTCCGGTTACGTACACGGCCGAAGGGTTAATTAACCTAGATATGCTACTCCTCACCCTTGGTAAGGCACCTACCGATCAATTATGCAATATTACAGGTAAACCTGTCTCCAGCACTGGCATCGGACTGCGAGGCCGACGTTGTAGTAAAACAACCGATGCTGCACGAACTGTTTGATCTACTGGGTCTACCTATGAAGCACACTGGACTTGCAAAGCTGAAGGCTCCTCCATTACCAATTTCTAACAACAATAATAGGTAAGCAAGCATTCTTAATTGAATGATAGTTTAAAATAGTTGCGAAGTAAGCCTGAAAAGTTTCTGAGTTGATACTCTTGGGAATCTTATCTCACAATTCAAAATGCATACGACGCGTGACGTCCAGACGCCCAGAGGACTCGTTTTACGTATTATGAGCAGTTGGCATTTCGAGAAGCTGGTATTTTGAGAAGTTCTGTGACTTCGTTCTCTGATGAAAAGAGATGTAGAATGTAATGTTTTTGTTTCTCAGTTGCAGTTCCGAAGACGAAAGTGGGACAATCCGGCACCCAATGCGAGCACACACAGCACCAAGGCGCGGCCCTCGGCTCCGCAGGCGACGTGCTTTGCCCATCAATTGTATAACCCTGCATGGACCTGGCACCCAGAATACTACTACAGTCAATCAATCTACTACTGAAAAGAATCACGTATGAGTTGCTTATTTATTTTTTTCTTTTTCAATCGCAAATCGTAGATATTGTTCCCAAACACACTACTATGGTAGGGGAAGCCTACAAGGAATTACGGTAGTTACTCGCTTCAGATTAGCGTACTGTAGGTTCATCATGATGTCCCAAACTACAATGACAAAATCTGATTTCGTTGCTTTTTTCGCATTTTTTTCCTGAATTCCAAATCGTCAAATTAAGAAATTGGAGCTTCTGTACGGTTCATTAAATTCTTTTTGGATTTACGTGTATGACCCTTCCAATTTATAAGGTTGAGGTGGCCCCCACAGATATTTCATATCAGAGACTTGTTGGCAGATGAAAAATATCAATATCTGACGCGCTTATGTATTCACTGTCGTTTATTTTTTTTCAATTTCGAAAAATGTCCATCTACTTACCCTCTTACTGTTCCTTTGCTAATCTACCCATCTCTCTACCACTAGTGCCTGAGTAAATTTTAATCAAACTTAAAAATCTTTGTGCAAATGGCCAGATATACTTGTAATATTTTTAAATGAGGCTGAAAGTAGCCCAATACAATTAAGGAGTTACCAGTACTTAAAGTCACGGCCGTCCGTAGCAGTCCGAAGATTCTAGTTGATATAAAGTAACAAAGTAGAGTCCTATGAAGATGAGAGAGATTTTCTTGAGCTAAATAATACATACTTGACTGGAATCTTCTAGGAAACAGCGGAAAAGCCCAAGGAGCTGAACAACAGCAAGTGCAAGAGTCAGGAAACCACCGACACTGATTCAAAGGTAAATAAACTCTGTATAGCTTACATCTGTGGCAATGTTTGCGTATATTGTAAAAAATATTATTAAATAATTTGCGATCCTCAGCTGCCCTACTACAATCTACATTATAATGAGCCTGGATACATTGTGGTAGACAGAGACTAACAACCCTTACAGAATAAATTTCTATGCGTGTGTAAATTATTTGTGAATGATAAGTAACTTTGGAATAGTGAACAATTCACGACTACACAAATGTACAAACAATTAGGTCTTTATTTGGTCGAATACCAAGTGAAAAGTAAAATGATGAAACGATTACTACTCTACATGTACCTTTGCTTTAGTAGTTAGGTACATTGATTAAAGCTTTCATTAAATTAACAATGTACAATGTGTTACGGTTTATCAAAATAAAAATAATAATATGGACGTTTCTGATCTTAAGCCCTAAATAAGTAAACAATATAAAACTACGATAATATTTAGACAGAATGCATTAAGTGCTTAGAAAAATAAATGCTGATGTCACGTGACTAAATCGTTTAGTCGTTTCATGACATTGAAATTATCTTGTGACTTCTAGTAACTTTAAAAGCTAGTAAAGTAATAACTTACTGCAAACCTTTTTGTTTTATGGTAAGAATGTCTAAGTTTAACCTTAAAAGTTTGTTAATGAAATGTAAACATGAAAACGAATTGTACTCTACTAAAGTAGTTGCGGGAGGTTTCAATTTATCATTAAAAGTCATCCAAATTTTTAGGTAGGGCTCTGTACACAAAGGGTAAAACGGGACCCAATTACTTAGACTCCACCATCTTCCCGTTCTGTCTGTTCGTCTGCCATCAGCCATTCTCATAAACCGTGATAGTTAGACAGTTGATTTTTTTTTACAAATGGTGTATTTCTGTTGCCGCTATAACAACAAATTCTATAAAAACATAATAAAATAAATATTTCAGAGGGCTCCAATAAAACAGACTTGGTTTTTTTGCCGTTTTTTGGCCCTAAGAAGGCCTACTTTTAAAGTTTTTATAGATAATAGTTAGAAACCCTTCGTACTTACTAAGACTGCAAGGATACAAGGAGGCGCCATGTGTTAACATAATAATTCTCTCACTGATATGCGTTAATCGACTTTAAGGGTAAGCATAACATGTCCGCATCGTACGCCACAGACGCATCGCATCAAACGGATCGTATATTCTTTGTATAGAAAGTCAAACAAGTGCGTCCACCAATACGTATCGTACGCGTCCCACGAATCTGCTCATCGGCAATGTCGATACGTCCGATCCTTACGATGCGGACATGTGGACGCTTACCTTAAGGGCCCAGATCGTGAAAATCACCGAAAAGAGTGTTACGATTTTTCATATTTAACCTATTTACATATGATTAATAACAACGATAATTTGTATATATTAAAATGAAAGACCAAAAATGATGTTAGTGCTAATTTTAACTCTTAAAACCCTGTAGTTGTTATATAATAAACGTCAACAAACGCACAAAATTGAGAAAAAATTCGAAAACCTGCCTTCGTATTTTTCAGATTTAACCCAATAAATCAACACAAATTGATAAAAAGAAACACTTTTTGAACACTGAAAAAGCCAATAAATATAACCATGTACTTTTTTTTGTACCTTTACAAACAAAGACTTCCCCTTTTAAAGCCCTAAAATCTAGATATGTTTTACGTAAATTCTCCATAGAAAAATGTATGCAAATTCAAACGCGTCCCGATAGAACGATCGTCGCAACTAATCGCCAGTGCGCCATAGAATTTCAAAGTGACTCCACGCGTGTCGGATGCTACAGCAAAATTACGTGTTGTGAATTTGTGTTTTTTGTGAAAAACTGTAAGTAGAATATTTTTATAACTAATTTACTTTCAGTAAATAGAAAGTACCGATATAATGAAAGTCTGAAAGAAAACCATGATGGAACTAGATATAAATCGTAAGAAATACAAAATTATTTACTTTGTTGCGTAGGTCATTTTATGAACCTTGTAAAGTAGGTATCAATTCAGGCTTGAAACAATCAAAGCCCTGCCCACCTTATTTTCTCGAGATATGAACTGGCGGGGTATATAGTTCTCTGCACGACATACATAGATTTTTCAACATGATAAAGGCAATAGGTATCATAAACGTAATTGGTAATCGAGGGTCTCTTTTCGCAGGATAATTTGCTGAGTGCCATGCCAGCGAAAAGAAAATTTAGTACGCATTATAAAAACGTGAAAGCCAAAAGATCTCGGAATAAATGTAAATGTAAGTTCCTCCCTACTTATTTATTTACCTGCCTACTTGACTACGTCTTGTCCTAAATACCTAGAAAAAATTTACTAGATTTGTGTTAGTGTCAAGTAAAAATCCTAGTTTTATTACTTTTATTTGTGTGTATGCTTATCATGTCTTAGTAGTAATAATAATATAATCTATTTGCATTTTGAACAGGGTAGGTACATTACAAAGCAAATAGGTACAATGATTTAGATCGCCTGATTCAGACATATACCTACAACAGCATGTAAATATTGATTTGACATGTAATTAGATAGGTACACAATTAGGTATGTCAGTCTAAGAAGAAAAATTACAATGTCCAGTAGGTAATAATTACGTAATTTCAATATCTATATAAGTAATAAAGTCAATTTCTATAGGAACAATTTTCATAATAATAAATTTTATTACATAATATAGTATTAGTTTTCATATATTTATGTATTTCAAAGCAATGAGTTTGCTTACACTATTATTAGTTACAGTATTATTAGTTTTCATGTTCATCATGTCTAAATATGTGGAAGTGGAAGTAGGTATGTTTCCTATCAGAAATTGCACGGGCGCGCGCGCGCCGTGCTTGGCGTAGGGTTGTACAAAAATTACAAAATAAATAAAAAGTGGATATTGATGAATAATATTTCCAGTACTGAAAATGAATACGTAATTCTTGTAGACTTGTTACATAAATAAACAAACTAGCTAGTGATGGGCGAAGACAAAATCTCAGTACCTACAGTTTTTTTTTGCAATATTTATTATTTTCATTGTGAGACAAACACATACTTCTCAATTACTTTCTCAAAAGAAAATTCACGTTCAAATCTCGTATTTTACCAAAATCAAGAATTTTTTTTGTAAAATATTATCTTTTACGCGACTGGTGTACGTATGTATGTATGTATACTAAGTAATATATCTTTGTGGCACGATAAGTTCAAAATTATTGAACCGATTTTAATGTTTTTAGTATCATTAGAATTGTCTTCTAAGCCCGAGTGACATAAAATAAGTGACGCCATAAAAAACCAATACGTATAGCGTAAAGGAAATTTATAATTTCTGTTCATCACGAACATAATGTTGTATGAATTCTTTTGCACTTTTATATTTGTCTTCGTCAGTTATGAATATAAATAAATAAACAATAAAAATGTTAAAACCCGACAGATTAAAAAATGAAAATGTGTAATAAAAATAAATAACAACACCATTGTAATATAGCGTATTTAGCAGTCGGGGCCTATTTTTATTATTTTTGTAGTAGTATTTTTGTAGACCTGACACTCGTCGAATAGAACCTGTTGGGTTACTTCCAGCAATTGTTGGATGCGGATTAATGGACGCGGTAGAAATTTTAAGTAAAAGACTGTCATATCATTCTAGAAGTTTAATTCATAATTGCACAAGTAATATAGTTGAAAGTTTTAACGGAGTAATTGCCAAATTAGTTGGGGGTAAGCGTGTAAATTATTCTTCCCGTGGTTCTTATGCGGGCCGATGCGCAGCTGCTGTTGTGTCTTTTAATACGGGATCGATTCATAGTAAAACTCATGAAGTCATATTTAAATCTAGTCCTAATCCTTTGATCGCGAAAGTGGAAAATAGTAATCGTAGAAACCGTTTAATTGCTAAACCTAAATTAAGATTGAAAAAAAGCCACAGCGCTGTATCGAAAGACGCTCACTATGGACCAAACTGCGAAAAACCTGATCTGAGTCCAGAATTATATGAGAAAGCCAAGTCATCTTTTTTAGTTGATTTAAAGTTGTCTTGTGCTGAAAGAGAGGAGCTTGAAAGGTCGACCCATTTGCAAAGAAGTAGTGCTGAGTGGATGAGTACAAGGAGAAAATTACTAACCTCATCATCGTTCGGGGAAGTTTGTAAAAAACGAGAGAGTACAAGTTGTGCTGCTCTTGTTTGTAAAATCGTTTATGGTAGTAATATCTCCAGTTTGCCTGCTGTACGGTACGGTATCGAAAACGAAGAAACTGCAATTAGACAGTTAGAAATTCAAGAGAATATTAGTATACAAGGTTGCGGTTTGTTCGTCGACGATCAATATGAATTTCTTGGTACTACACCAGATGGCATTTATGCAAACGGTTTAATTGAAATTAAGTGCCCACATTCTTTAGCTGGCATGACTCTTGATGAAGCAATGGCCAAACATACCTTTTGGGTTAAGGACAAGGCTTCCAAGGATTATGTCATAAATAAAAATCATTACTGGTATTTCCAAATTCAGGGACAGCTACATATAACTAAAAGAAACGTTTGCATGCTTGGCATCTGGTTTGGTGCTACTGTACCTATGAAAGTTTATATTATGGAAAAGGACGACAAATTTTGGAAGGAGAAAATGGAGATGAAATTAGTTAGATTTTATTACGATTGCCTCCTTCCAGAATTAGTTGATCCTCGGCAGTCACGAAGCATGCCTATTCGTGACCCGCCCAATGTCATAGAGGCTATGAAAGAGAGGAAAGAAAGAGCTTTACGTGTTTTGAAAGAGAAGAACGTCTAATGATTTTGAAAGAGACTGAGGTAACTTAACTACCCAGCCGGTCGATTCACGTAAACACGCCAGTTCAAAAGTCGTTTTAACTTAGAAACTTAGAAATCGCCTTTTGGTTTTCTGTTTTTAACGCACTTACTTATCTAGTCTTGGATTGTCATAAATCTTCCAATAGCTCAATTTCTATACAATTCCTATACGATTTTGAAGAGTTACCTGGTGTAAACCCAAGGTCCGATCCTAATGAAATTAAAATGTGACCACACGGGATCACCAGCTTTCAAATAAAAATAAAAAATCATCAAAATCGGTTCAAAAAATACAGCGAATTGAGAATCTTCTTCTTTTTTTAAGTCGGTTAAAAAGTGTGCGAAGTGACATTTTTAAGTCACTACGCACACCGTAGGGTTTTTATTACGTGAATCGGGCAGCTGGTAACATTTTCATTCTGATAGGTTTTGCAATAGCAATTGATTTTATCATCAAATTAGTAGAAATCAGAATTTGATCAGTAATCATTAAAATGAAAAAAACATTAGAAACTCTTAAACTCATATTTTGTTATTGTTTACTTTCGTTTAATTAAGTATATGAATAATTTATAAATTTCATGTTTGTTTATAACTAATTTTTGTACAACCCTAGCACGCTTTTTAGGTGGCGACTCATATTTTGTTTACTTTTAATTATATGAACCATTTTTATACTTGTGTTTCATTTATTGACAATTTTTTGTACAACCCTAGAAGATTTTTTAGATTGCGAGGTGATCGTAAGTTGAGTTTACGCAATAGGCACATTTCCTTGCGTAGATATAAACACTAGCGAGGAAAGGCTTGATGTTATTTCGACCGTACTTCCTACTGAATTTGCAATTATTTTATTGAATGAAAATTTTACGAAATAAGAATAAACTTTGGTAGTAAAATTACAAATAAATACATAGGTACTCGTAGTTGGAATTTTAGGTAAGTAGAATACAAAAAGGTCAGTCCGGACCTGCTCTTGATTGTTTATTATAAATAGAAAATCATAAAAATTGTGTCTCAAACTACTCTTATTTATTTATCTAGTAATTAGGATCATTTTATAACGAAAACTACTCTTGGAATATTTTACAAATAGGCAGTCGTTTATTTCCAATAATTCAACATTTTTGTTATGCTGTAAATATTCAACTTCAATAACAATAACTCAACGTGGAACGTTTGTCGCAAAACATTTTCAAAATCGCGCTCTCTGGGTCATTCATCCGCCCGTCGGATGATTCGGGCAACAATAGCGCTGCTGTCGCTCAAAATCGACTTTATCCGTGCGCGGCCTGGGCCCTTAAGGTGGACTTGAAGGAACTTGAAATACGTAACCCTCAACAGCTTTATCGGTTGCGTAATGCAACCAAATAATTATAAAGATTGATAATTAAGACTCGTTTTTATTTTCTACAAAGTCTACATCGAGTGTGACCTTACAATCTTCGGAAAGTGTGGATGAATCATGGCGCGGGGGATATTCTACAGCCGCGTCACGCCGTCGTGTCATGAGTGCCTGTCATTGGGGTAACGGAGTGAAGTGGAACCAAGCCACCGGTAGAGTGGGTCATTGGATCCGTATTTATCCACATACCCTTCCAGCTGGTGATGAGGTGAGCTCCACAACCTTACATGTCTGCTATCCCAAAATCACATTAGACTTAATGACAAATTAAACAACAGAACAAGCCAAATTTTCCAGTTTTAGTTACGGGTATCAGCCAAGTTTTTTTTTTTTAAACAAAATTACTGTACTAAGACTATAGTTTGGGATCAAAGTCTTTAGGTTGGAGGTCTATGCAGGTATAGATGCATTTTTTCACTAAAATCCCGCTTAGCACGGAGGTTATCCTGTCGGTAGCTAACTCATCAAGAAACCTTCCTCTGAAATCCTTTTGTATATTCCAGTTGCCAGTGGAAGATGTTCGTGAAAGCGTGGCGCAAGTTACAAAGTTTGTCCGTGCGGTTCGTGAAGTGTCCCGCGAGTGTGGTCGTGACAACTCCGCGCCCCGCGACGCCACCCGAGACGCCGTCTTCGAAACAGCCCTTCGAGAGAAACTCACCGAGTTTGGTCCGCATTTCCAAGTGTGGTTACCACCTTTTTAATGTGTTCATCTACCTATTAGCTTTAAGTTGTAATATTAGATAGAGGAATAAATGATTAGATACTGAAGTTTCATAACGTATCATTTATGAAAAGGTAAATAGTGAGAGAAATAATATTATTAACATGTAGGTATACCTACTTAAATATTAAGTTACGCACTAAACACGAACTATAAGACTGACTCGGTGGCGTGGTCGGTACGGCATACGCTTTCGACACTGGAGTCTCGGGTTCGATTCCCGATCGGGACAAACTTTGTGTGATGACACATACGTTTGTACCGAAGTCTGGGTGTTTCCTATGTATAATATGTATGTATTTACAAAAAAAGAAATGTTTATAAGTATTTATTATATCAGTTTATCTAGTACTCATATCACAAGCTCTGCTTAGTTTGAGACTAGATGGCGTTGTGTGAATTGTCCTAACATATTTATTTAAAAATATTTATTTATTTAAACTATTAGAATCATGAAAATGTGACGACATGGTGCGAACATTTAATAAAATAGGATGATTTGACTCAACATTAAACTTTTAAAGCTTACGTGTGCTGAATACAGCGTACAAGCTGTAAGCAGACCGGTAGAACTGGAAGGAAATAAACATATATTATAGTGGAATCGTCAGTGTATTAAGTAGGGCATTATCCACCGAGCCTTTTCCTAACCCTGTTGGGCCCGGCTTTTCAGTCTTAACTCCGATGCGGCTGAACTTCGATATTTTCCATGGAGCGAATGCCATCTGATCTTCACAGCCCGTGGGTGTTATCGAAGTTTTGTAGTTAGACCAGTCGGATTTTGTTTTAGGGCTGGAAATACCCGTAACGACTGGCTGTTCGGCTGACAACAGGGACCGACGACGCGCGGAGGCAAGGAGAGGTCTCAATACCTTAGTTAATGAACACCCATCTTAAGACCTGGCTAGATGTGCTTAACCTTTACAATTTGTTTACCTAGTCGGTAGATATTTAATAAAAAACTCTCAACTCGTTAGATGGCGCTCTATATTCTGCATAAATTACAAATACGATGCCTAGGGCGTGAGTCTCGGTAATGCAATGAATGACATTGCCCTTGTAGCATTCTAGTTGAGAAAGATTTTTCGAAATCGATCCAGTAATTTTTGAGTGAATGTACCTACAAATCTTTTCTCTAAATGACATTTAGGAATTTTAGTAATATTTATAGTAAAAGAAATACTCACTGAAAGGAATGTGGGTAGTGACAGCGGCGCTATGCGTGAAATAGTAGGTGTCAGCGCACGGGACCAGCGCAGCATTGCTATTAGTAACAGGCGACGAAACTGTGGCGGTATTGACAGCCAGTCGCTTAAGTACAGCGAGGTTACCACTGATTCACTCTGTAAATGAAATAATAGTCATGACCGGGTTACATAGAGCTACATACATGGGTCCCCATCCCCGCGTGATGGGAGGAGAAGACATTATGCATCGTCCAGATGCATGCCACTTTTTGCGGGAGGAATTGTTCGAGTCACTCACATTCTCAGACGTCCAGGCCCAATCAGGTGCCACTACAAAACTCACACATGAAAGAATAACATATTACTTAACCTTTATATATCAGTGGTTTACACATACCTCGTATTGTACTGCGTTGCCGAAATAGCAATAAAGAAATACTTGCGTTGAAAAAATTATCAGTAAAAATACCAAAAATATGAATGACACTGAAGCCGCTGGAATCTGAAAAAAAATAACAGGAAAATAATTATCGTCATGTATGTACGCAAGATGCTCACGGAGCTCATGTTTTTCTGATCATATAGTACCTATAAATAGTTTTATAATATTACTTGCAGATATGGAGACACTTACAGAACTCATGCGACATGCTACCACACAAAGACTGATTGTGGATGAGAAATACTGGAATGACACAGCCGGGTTGAATATTCGGTTCACTTCTTTTGTATACCTAAAATAAAAAAGAGTAAGTTTATGATCGTCAGTTCCTATAAAATACTTAATATCTTTCCTTTAGATTTAGGGTCTTGTAATAATAGCATTAACAATGCTCGGACTGCAGAGACTCTAGTAGATTTAGTGGCATGTAAGATCTGTCCTGGCTGCATACCTTTCGGGGATATATACGTGATGAAACAAGAGAGGAGTTCTATTAATATCACGAGATCCCAGGCCAACCTCAATTTCAAGAAGTGTCCCTTCTGAGCAACGGATCAACGTAGCAACGGATCTGGTAAAGATAAACCGTGTCCATCCTAGGACAATAATTATCCTGTTCGTTCCTGGGACTAATTTAATAACTGTCAAAATGAGGGCATTGCCATAATTATATCTCTGAGAAATTACTCCTAGGAAAACTCGGAAGCCCAGTCAGATTATGTTCCAAAGATATCTTCTCTGTCATATTTGTTACAGTCTAGAAGAATTAGGCACTTACCAAGCTACTTTTTCGTACCGTTGCACATAATACACAAACTGTCTCTTCATATATGTACAGCTCTTATCGCTGTACTGGAACAATGCCTTTGCGCCAACACTCTTGGTGTCAAATAAATGTTTTAAGTTATATTTGATAATCTTTAACTGAACTTCTGCTTGTGCGTAATATGTGGCTATGAGACAATCCATTGCTATATGACCGTGACCAATCCATAGGAATGGAATTACTTCTATGAGTACTGATAAGGAAAACCTATGGAAAAGGTTCAATTGTGATAAAGGTACGTTAACTTATAGCTCGAGAAACGTTTGTGGATCTAAGATTAAGTCAAATTATGAGCACTTACGTCCCCCATGTGTCAGTAGCAAAGGGCAGATAAGAAGGTACTAATGCACTGCTATCCTGATGCCGTCTCATGAAGTAAGTCATAGGCCACAACAACGTCGCGATTGTGAGGCCAATAAATATGTATTTATATAGCCGATACAAGCGAATCGTATTATTAAGTATCAGATCTTGGTCCATTTTAGTGTCAGCAGCAAAAATGGGATCTGAAATGTTTACTTTTAGAGAGAAAAAAATCTGTAAATTGTAAGAAAATTTCCAACTCTACATCTTTCAATATAAAGGTTTGTGTTTCTTTCATAAGCTTTTATTTCGTTGCCCGCTTTTCTTATACTTATCTCATAAAAAAAATATTTTGTACCCATGTATTGTAAAAGTGAAGCTATTGTATTGTATTACTTTATACTTATAACATTGTAAATTGATTAAGGAAATAATTGAGCACATTTAGTCTTAAGAAAATGTATAAATGAGTTAATTATTGAAAAAGAGTGACCGAGAGTTTTATTGCCAGGTTCTTTCTCTCGGTTCTACTTATTGCTTTGCGTATCTGGCAGTATATGTAAATATAGAAGCAATGACATTTTTTTTTATTTTAAGTACCTACTGACGTTTGTAAGAGCCATCTTGTGACCTATACAAATAAATAAATCATTTAATTTCATTTCGGGATAAAACAAGACCCAACCCCAGACAGAGGCCACACAGGTGGTCAAAGTCCGCCGGGCGCCACTGGAAATTCTCCCTAGTGCTAATTAGAGGCGCTTGGCAAGTGATGTAGGTGCGGAAAGTAATAAAAAAAATGCGGAAGCTACGCGGCAACGAAACTGTCCTATTCTTTTCTTCGACGATGTTCATGAAGTAAAACAACATAATTATCCTACCACATACCATTTAATAGTTTGTGCACTTTATTGATCTTTGGTATTTGCAAGTTCAACGTAAGAAGTTTTACAACTAAATTAATATGAGGTATTTCTATCATTAAAGCGTCGAAAACGTCGTCCATGTGGTCACGTCTCTGTAACATAAAATAGGATCAAAGTTTATAACAAAACATTCTTCTCCCGAACACCAAGATCGACGAGGTCCAAGTCAGCCTCAGTTCAAGGTACGCGATGCATCCACTGACGGAATGAAGACAAACCAAGGCAAAGGCCTCCGTGTGGTGGCCGGCAGAATAGAATAGCCCCAACCCATATGCTCCCGTGGATGTCGTACGAGGCGACTAAGGGAGAGTGTGGAAAGTACTGACCCCCTGTAACTTTTCCAGACACAAAAACCTAACCTAACCTTTTTTTTTTTTTTGTTTTGGCAGGAAAAAATGTAATGGGACTCGGTTCCCTCCTAGCGACGGAGAACAGGTACCTTCCAAAGCAGCCGTGCCCTGAAAGCACCTGTGTTAGCCGAAAAGTAAGGGTCCCGTGCTGCCCACCCGCCCAATCGACTATGACCGGCTGGAGAGCCGCGACAGTGCGATGACCTGCACGTGATTCTTCCAACCAATGAGCCATTATGACTCCGTGCGCGGCCTCCCGCCACCCACGTACTTCTTCGGGTGGTGGCCGTTGACCACCAGCACCCGCCCTGTACTCGGCCGTCAGTCGATAGACCTCGGCGAGCACCACCGCCTCCCAAGGGGGAGTTCCAGCCAATGCGCAAGGCCGCTTCTGCAGACACAGTGCGGTAACCACGCATTACCCTGACCGTCAGGACGCTCTGCGCCCGCCATAAAAATGGTTTGTTTCGGACGGTCAGGGATCCCGCCCAGACTGGGGCACCATACAGCGCTATTGATCGTACCACCCCCGTGTACAGCCGACGACAACCAATACTAGGTCCCCTCAGGTTAGGCAATAGTCGACCCAAGGCAGATGCGGTACCGATTAGTCTTGGCTCCAGCAAGCGGAAGTGCTCGTCGAAGTGCCACTTGGAGTCTAACACCAGACCCAAGTATTTTAGTGTACCCTTGACCGGTACGAGAACCGAACGGACGTCAATGGAAGCGTTTGGCGGGGGGGCGGCGGTAAGGCCCATGGAAGACCAGGGCTTCCGTCTTCTGTAAGGCCAAACCTAACCTAGGTTACTAATCAACTATAGGCTGCTCCCCAATAAAGGGGACCGGGAAGTGCTTGCCGCCGCCTCTACGAGGGTGTGATGCGCTCCAAGGCGCTCTATGGAGCGCCTATTTGGGCGGATGCCCTCGGCGCCGCGAACGTGGGCCAGCTGCGACGGCCGCAGCGGATCACTGCGCAGAGGGCTGCACGGGCTTACCGCACCGTGTCTTAGGCACGAAGTCCCCCGTGGGATCTCGAAGCAGGGGTCCTCAAGAGGGTCTACGAGGAGGGCGCCCTGGCGCGACAAGTAGGAGGTCACCCGTTGCCGGAGCAGGTCGATCGCTGGAGACAGGAGGCTCGCGACGATCTGTTCCGGCAATGGGCCTTGAGATGTGCGGCTCCGACCGCGAGCCGGGTGCTCGTGGGGGCCATCAGTCCCGTGCTCCGCCAGTGGGTGGAGCATGCGCAGGGGGCTCCGACCTACTTCCTCACCAAACTTCTCACGGGTCATGGCTGTTTTGCTAAATTCCTGTGGGAAGTGGTGGGGATCCTGTCGGAGCCCGTTTGTCATCACTGCGCAGACGGCGCCGTAGATACGGCAGAGCATACGCTCGCTGTGTGCGCCGCCTGGGACACACAGAGGTTGGCCCTCACGGGCATCATCGGCAGTGTAGGTTCGGTGCCGGCCGTCATTCTGTCTATGGCCGGCAGCGAAGAATGTTGGGTCGCCGTCGCCTCCTTCGCTCGGGAGGTGATGGTGGCAAAGAGACAGGCCCTGTGGTGTTTCGGGGGCGTCGCTTCTGTGTTGATCAGGGGGGGTTGAGGCCCCCCCGAGTAGAGCTCGAAGCTGTTGCTTAACAGTTCCTGCCTATCCGGCGGCCCGGCTAAGGCGAAGGAGAAACACCGTGGACAGGTTTTAGTGGGTAGTCCGGCCCGTTTTACGTCCTAGGGCCGGGAGTCCCACACGAAGGCATCTCCCCCCCCGCAGCGAGACGGTGAAGTGCGCAAATGCATCACCGACCACGTTAAAAAAAAAAAACCTAATCAACTAAATCTAAACTACGACCTCTGTCCTTGCACCAACACAATCTCACAAACCTTTAACCTAACCAAGCAACTCCTTCCTACCTATCATGACCCCACGAACTTCCCACCAACATAATCTCGCAAATCTTCAACCACCTTATTTACAACTGCCCCAGATACACTTAACTCATTCCTCCACCACATTACCTATATCGTAAATCAACTAAAACACTTTAACGGCCCATAACATCTAAACACTTCATAAACTAAACAATCAACTTACAAACGGTCCCAGGAGAGGGCGTATACCATAAGCGCCACTCCTGAAACTAAAAACCAATTGACTCACCAAAAAAAAAAACCAAGGCAAAGGACAAAGGTAGGTACTTTTACATATAACTTCACAGAAAACACCAATTAGCTCACCCCTTATTAGAACAAAATAAACTGGTTAGCGAAATGAGAAGGTAATAAACCTCTCTAGTTACCCCTCAGGCACAAAAAGGATTTTCTATGTCCTCGTATTTAGATAAAGCATGTCTTACTTTGGTATTTTTTAATTACTGCTCAAGGTCTTATTTCTTGGCGGACGTATCTGCCCTATAAACCTAAAAGCTGCAATTACAGCTTACTTAAAAGTGCTATGAAGGTACTGTAGTAGCTGTAATTATAGTTTGTGACCGCTTGAGGAGTCACTTAAATACTACTCTTACAGTTTTTTAATTCTCAGTTAGCGTACTGTACCTCCTATATATCTCTACTATATCTTAAATTCATTCTACGAGTACATAGCCATAGTGGAACTTGAAGATCTTTCTGAACTTGTGCACATTCCAGAGTTAGGTATCGTAGCGTTTTTTTTTTTTTTTTTTTAATCGTCCAGGCGCTGTGGCCTGGCCCGCGAATCGGTTTCCCTACCATGAGTAAGGCTTTCCTGGCATTCTTTAGTAATAGGGTGTACAATTACAGTCTTAAAGCTAACTAAAAATAGTGTATAAATAAATTCAACATAAAGGCGACTTAAAATTGTGGGTGTATAATAAATTTTAATAATTCGGCAATGTAAAAAAAAAATAATCAATAAATGTGGTCAAATTACTGATAATAAAAATTTAAAATACTTCTAGTTTAATAGACTTAAAATAGGTACCAATAAATAAAACAATAAACTAAACACCACAATAATTCTTTCTACGACTTTGTGGTGTGGTGGATAGAAGCAGGACCTTGCGGTTAACTTCCCGGCTGAGAGCGATGTATGCTAGCAGCATAAGCCTATCATAGATGTCCAGCCGGGTGCTCCTAGGTCCTGTTTCTCTCCACCGCACGTCCTGCCACATATGTAAGGAAGGTAATGATCTTCCCCCTTGTGGTTTTATCGCCTAACAAATTCCCTACATTCCCTAAGCTAAAATCTGTTGCCAGGGACATCTGCAGGTCATACCGTTGTGTCCCAAAGATGGGACACTCGAACAGGAGGTGAGGCACGGTTTCGTCGACGGTGGCGTCACAGGCACACGACGCACTCGCCTTGCACTTGAAACGGTGCAAGTAGGAGGCGAACTCGCCGTGCCCTGTGAGTATCTGTGTTAGTAGGTACCCAGTACCTACTTTGACGACGAATTTGTGGGCTGCGCGTACGTCAGGGAAAAACAACTTGGTCACGCTTCGACCCCGCCCTCTGTGTATCGCCGATTCCACTCGTCAACCGACTTCTCACGGAGAATTCGTTTGACGAATGAAACCGGTACTTGATCGTAGGAGGGTCGGGTTTTCAGACTCAACGCGGCACTCTTCGCCAGCTCATCGGCCCTCTCGTTACCCTCTAGACCGGCGTGCGCTTTGATCCAGAACAGGGATATTTCCCTGCCCTGGACCTCGCCGGCCCTGATGTTGGCCCTGGCCTCAACGGCCAGGCGGTGGGTGGAGGCGTGGTTGGTAACGGATTCGAGGGCCGATCGGGAGTCGCTGATGATCGCGAAGCGTGTACCGGACCTTTCAGCCGCGAGCCTCGTAGGTATCGTAGAGTTATAGCTCGCTGGCTTGCCATAACTCCCATGTGATAAGTACACAAGTACTTACCTATTAGGATATTTTCTGTCTATTTTATATTTACATGTTCAAGGTTCAAGGTTCTAGCTCTTAAATTGGCGCCTAATGTTGGTTGGGTGGTTACTTACACTTGTTGTAAGTGAAAGTACGTACCGCCTTATAATCCAACCGACTCCAAAAATTAAATTATAGTGTCGCGGAAGCAACCGAGTATACACTATTGACTCACCTGGATGATAAAGGCAATATGTTGTAAATTATACACAATAGCGGCTATAAATGCCATAAATCGGTAACTAGTATAGCATATATGTTTGAGCCGGCTATGTGGCTTCTTTAAGAGCTTGAAATAACCGGCCAATGTTAATACTTTATACACAGGAAGAAAAGAATCAAAAGGTTTTACTTTCTCCTTGTTCATATTGAATAAAAATCACTGAACTGGACGTGACAGAATCCAATGCTCAATGATCAATGTGTATCGAATATAAAAAGTCGCTGAGGAATAATTTATTTAGTCCCATAAATGAAATATTATCTAACTACTCATTACCTAATTTGATAATTACGTGGTTTAATGTGTTGGACCTATTATTACAGATATGTAGACTTACGTATATATTATAGACTGTATTTAAAATTTCTTGATTGAAAATAAAAAAAATAAGGTTGTATTATTTCTAGTTTGAGTTAGTAGACTGGGAATCGAACCCATAAGCTGTTGTTTTCACAGTCGTAGTTATTCATCACCATACCAATAAAACAGGTAGGTAACTATTATAAAGTAAGTTGAAAACAAAAGCCAAGTTTGTGACTATCATTAGTTATATTGTTTTAAACTATTTGGTAGTCATTAACCGACAACTGACTAGTAAGTTTTAAATACCTCTACCGTCATTTTGAAGTAGGCACTCCTAAGAGTAGAATAGTCAGCAGATGAAGGAGATCCTTCTACTAGGTAATATATTAAGACTGTTGTCCACATTACAACGCTTTCATAGCTATAAATTGGAAGAAATGTGTGAAGAAAACGAGCCATTTAAATCATTTATTGAAGTCTTCAAAGTACTGGCTTGGACTGGATATTTTAAAATATTAAATACACCTAAAAGTTTATGGAAAAGGACTTGTCATCAATTTTACCGAGTCATTTCGTTCTTTTTAACCTTACTGTGTATTCTGCAACATTTTATTTTCATGATACAGGTAGGTTACACAGAAATATTCCTAGAGTACCTATGGAAATTCCTAGATCTAGATCTAGATCTAGATCTTTGGCATAGGCCAGTCAACGCTTTTTCTTTGTTTTGCTGCTATGGAGGCCAACCAAGAACTCTAAGGTCCAAATCATCCACAGCTACTAACTGACACATGAATGTCTGACAATAATACTTACACAAAGTCCCTGGACAGACCCATAAGCTCACCCCTCGCCTCCTATATGTGGGACTAAGAAAACTAAGTAGACGTATTTAATACCTCGTGTGTCTTCTCATCAACGTTGAAGATGATGAGGTTATCTAAGTTCTATACTAATTAGTGTATCTTTATTAATATTATTAGTCCAAGACGCCCAGGACTTTAATTGGCTGTGCCACAGCGGCTGGCACGTAAGATTTTGTTGCCTGTCATTAACATTACATCGCAAGGCAACGGGTTAATTTTTTTTTTTTCAATATTACAATATTGCTGCTACTTTTTATGAAATTCATACGGCCATTTTGGACGTAACCCATTATATGTGTGCCCAGTGACGGCAATAGGCTTGCCCCGTATTACGTGGGACAAAAATACTGGCAAATTGTGGGTGTGTAATGCACCTCTGCCTAATGTGTCTGTCTTAATTAATATTAGATGGGAATTAATACCTAGCAGTTATAACGTAAGTGTTGCAATTACGAGATACAGATTCGTGGTCATAGTTTCCTAGGTACTCTAATTTAACCTTCAGGAGCTAATAAAGTACCTTATTGTACCAATACTTGATTACTTAGTCATGCGGGCAGATTAATGGGACAGCCTGACGATTATTTTGACAACGTCCCCATTGCCCCATAAAAAAAATTAAAAGTGTACATAAATAAACAGACATATTCCTATGCTACTAATGAAAGTAAAATAAGCAGGATCTTAAGTCCCTTTCTTCTACATTTTAATGTGTTATTCAGAATGTGATGTTACTACGCTGTTATACGAGTATAAGACAAAGTTCAAATGAACTTATAATTGCCCCTGGCCGTTGTTTCAAAACTACAATTAACAAACGATGGATAACTAAATGGTTCTTAACTGATATTTTCTTCGAATGAGTTTGCAACAAATTGAATTAGTTTCGAAAACAATTAGACTGTTTTAGGCAAGCGGCAAACCCCCGAAAAAGTGCGTAGAAATGAAAATGACTGACCAATCACTAAAAATGTGTCTAAATGCGCCTATACAAGATTGTACTTTTTGTAAACCTTGGACCAAAAGGAGTCAATTGGTAAGAAAGCAAAATCTGTGCCGGTAGGCTATTAATTGTTATGAACAAATCTCAATTCCAATTAAAAAAAAAATGAAAAACAAAAACATTTTTTTTTTTGGTGTTTGGAGTTCCTTATTCATTGCCCGTTTGAATCCTGTCAAATTGCACGCGCTTTATACGAGTTGACGGGACTCTACATGCGTATAATAGTGTATCTGTTGTAGGTTTTATTATACCTCAATGATGTAATGCTGGCCGACTCCAGTGACATATTTTATAGATCTGTATTTGATTTTAAAATGTGACTGATATTATTTTTAAATACTTCTCACTAATGTTTTTTCAGTGATTATTGTGTTGTAAATATACTCTGCATATTATATTTTATAGTGTTATTTTTATAACTTACAATAGGTTATGAGCAGCAATCCCTCCAACGTTCGAAATGTCTGAAAATAATTATATTTTGCGCTAGAAAAACTCCGTGGACGAGAAAATTATGTTCAGTGGAAATTTTTGACGCAAAATGCATTAGTTCTGGATAACCTTTAGCCGTGTGTAAGTGAATATGAAAAAAATTACACAACATCTCAGGATCTGCGAATCAGACGCGATCAAATGGCAAAAGCAAAAATTTGTCATGTTTTTCACATTTAATATCGGCGAACACGGCTAAAGATGCCTGGAATGCACTGGCGAGTGCGTACGATGATAAAAGACTCGGTTCGAGAGTTCGCATACTCCAGAACCTGTGCGCCGTCAAAATGGAGAACTTCAGCAGCATGGAAGCTTACGTCAATGAAGTATTGTCATTACCTCAGCAATTGGCGAATATGAACAAGGTTGTTGATGACGAGTTTCTTGGTGCGCTGATGCTCAAAGGTTTGCCGAAGGAGTACGAGCCTATGATCATGGCACTAGAGTATTCAGGAGTTAACATTACTGCTGATTTAGTAAAGTCAAAGCTCCTACAGGATCAACGTTGGACTACTCGTGGAGATTCGGGTGAGTGCTTGTATTCAACAAGAAGAGGCGCTACTACGAGTGACTCCAAGACGAGAAAAGCGCTGCAACACAATGTAGAGTCGAGATCGAAGGATGTGCATGATAGAAATAGAGAACCGTGGTGCTGGAAGTGCAGACAAAAAAAACATTTGAAGAAAGACTGTCGGAGTGAAAGAAATTCTTCTGGTAATTGCGTCTTTTCGGCATATAGTACTGTAGTGGGCACTGATTCTTTGTGGTATATTGACTCGGGAGCGACGAACCACATGACTGACAAGAGAGATTTGATAACCGAGTTTAAATCTTATGGTGGTTCAGTTACTGTTGCCAGTGGAGATAAAATACAATGTACAGGTATAGGTAACGTTAAGTTGTTTAATAATTTGACATTAACTAACGTGTTGTATACACCTAAATTGTCTATAAATCTCATATCTATATCTCAATTGATTATAACGGTTGTAGTATAAATTTTGATACTAATGGTTGTACACTTTCTAATTCTAGCGATGTTTTAATTAAGGTTAATGACGTAGGAGGTGCTTATAAACTTCAGACTTGCAGTCTAAGGGCGAATCTAACTGTTAATACAACGACCTGGCATCAAAGATTTGGCCACTTGAGTGGCAATAATATGAAGCTTTTGAGCCAGGGTGTTGCTAATGATATTAGTTTACAGAAAGACCCTTGTAGAGGCGATGCATGTGAAGTTTGTTTGAAAGGCAAACAGGCGCGTTTTCCTTTCCGTAGCAATCCTGAAAAGTCTGTGGCTACGAAACGGTTGGAATTAATTCATACTGATTAGCTTGGAGGCAAGAGGTACATCCTGACGTTTTTGGATGATCATACGAGGAAGGTGTTTGTGTATTTCCTGAAGCTGAAAAGCGAGGTGAGTCGCTACACAAAAGACTTTATTAATTTAGTAGACACTCAAACAGGTGATAAACTTGAGATCAGATAATGGAACGGAGTACGTGAACAGGGAACTTGCGGGTTTTCTGAGAGGTAAAGGAATTGTCTACTAAGTTACGGTGCCGTAGAGTGCACCACATAATGCTTGAAAGACTCAATCGCACCCTCATGGAAAAATTAAGATGCCTGTTGTACACATCTAACCTAGATCTCAAGTTCTGGGCTGAGGCTGCCGGTACTGCAGCATACTTAATTAATGTGTCACCATCGAAAAGGCTCTCAGGAAAAACGCCTGAGGAGGCCTGGACTAGCAAGAAAGTAAGTCTAAAACATTTACGTGTGTTGTGCAGCTCATGCTCACGTTAAGAACGTGAAGCGCAATAAACTTCAACCAAAAAGTACACGTTGTATATTTCTTGGCTACGAAACAAATGGCTTTAGGCTGTATGATTTAGCGAAACACATAGTATTTTGTAGTCGTGATGTTGTGTGATGTTGAAGTCTGTGGAGAGGTTCTTTCCGGTGTGTGATTACGAGCCTTTATTGAGGAAAACCGTACGGGAGAACAGCCTGCTGTGGAAAATGTAGATATAGAGGCGGAGATGCCAACGGTACCGTATGTTGACGTTCAGGTTGAGGCGGAAATGCCAGCAGTGCCTGAAGTTTGGTTCGAGGCGGACGAGCATGAGACAAGCTCATATACTGACACAGGCGGGGTACCACAGGAGACACAAAATGGACCAGCCTATAATTTGCGGCCGAGAGTTGAATGAGCCAACAACTGTCAAGGAGGCTTTGCAATCGACTGATAATAAGCTGTGGAGGCAAGCTATGCAGGATGAGATTGATTCGTTCAACAAGCATGAGGTCTGGGAGTTAGTTGACAGACCGGCAGACAAGAACATTGTTAAGAATCGTTGGCTGTTTAAGATAAAACGTGACACTCATGGAAAAATTGTGTGTTACAGAGCTCGATTAGTTGCAAAGGGGTTTACCCAGACTTTTGGTGTTGACTACATGGATACATACTCTCCTGTTGTACGACATAGCTCGTTGAGAATGTTGCTATCTCTAGCGGTCGAGTTAGATCTGAAGATTGATAACCTTGACGTAAAAACTGCTTTCTTGAACGGAAATTTGAATGACGAGATTTATATGTCACAGCCAAAAGGATTTACAAAACATGGCAATGATCATAAAGTCTACAGACTCAAGAAAGCTGTGTACGGGTTGAAGCAGGCGTCTCGCGCTTGGTATGATAAGGTAAAACAAGTCTTCCTGGCAGAGAGCTTCATGCAGAGCAAGCACGAGAGCTGTATCTTCAGTCGTCAAGTTGGTAAGCAAATCATTATTATTGTCTTGTATGTTGACGATTTATTCGTTTTCTATAATTATAATAAGCTTGCTAATAAGCTGAAGAACTCACTAAAATCACACTTCTCTAAAAAGGATTTAGGTGCTGTAAAACATATGCTAGGCATCAATGTAGATCGTACTAGTAGTGAATTAAAACTGACTCAGAGAACAGTGGTTAGAACGCTTCGATATGAAAGATTGCAAAATTGCTAAGACGCCCATAGACGTAGGTCTGAAGTTTTATGATAGCTCAAACTATAATAGTAGGCTACCATATCAAGAGCTGATAGGCTCATTGATGTATTTGTCTGTGATCAGCAGACCTGACATTTCATTTGCTGTAAGTTTTCTTAGTCAGTATAATACATGTTATACAGCTGAACATTTTACTGCGGCCAAAGGGGTATTGCGTTACTTGAAAGGCATAATGAATTTTGGCCTACTGTAAAAGAAAAATATTAAACATGACAAATTTCATTTGTATGGATTTACCGACGCCGACTGGGCTAATAGGGCGGATCGTAAGTCCTACACAGGATATTATGTTTAAGTTAGGTAGCAATGTAATTTCTTGGGGTTGTTACAAACAATCTAGTATCGCACTTTCGTCTACCGAGGCGGAGTACATTACTTTGTCTGAAGCAGCTAAAGCAGCAGTATACGCACGTGCGGTGCTTGGCGAACTTACGGGATATTATAATGCTGTAACCCTGTATAGTGATAATCAGTCTGCGGCAAAGCATGCAACTAACCCGGTATTCCACAAACGCACGAAAAATGTGGACATTAGGTATCACTATATTCGCGAAGCAGTTGGTAATAATATTATTGAATTAAAGTACTTGTCGACCGAACAGATGACTGCCTGGCTTGTTAACCAAAGCACTCCCTATTTATATTTTAAGCACCAGTCATTTGTCCAGGATATGTTGGTAGTTGTCCCACATTAAGAGGGCGTGTTGTAGGTTTTATTATACCTCAATGATGTAATGCTGGCCGACTCCGGTGACATATTTTATAGATCTGTATTTGATTTTAAAATTTGACTGATATTATTTTTAAGTACTTCTCTCTAATGTTTTTTCAGTTATTATTGTGTTGTAAATATATTCTGCATATTATATTTTATAGTGTTATTTTTATAACTTACAATAGAATCTTAACTCAGAAAAACGCTACGCTATTTTACGATGTGAAAAATGTATATTTTCTCATTTTGAAAAATAGTCAGTTGATCTGAGAAGTATTCTGCCGCAGGATTTTTTTGAATTCGATCAAAACTCACCAAGTAAAAAAAATTGGATTTGACCATGTTTGCGCTTTAAAATGGTTGTAACTTCTTTATAACGCGTTTTTTCGAAAAAATCACAAGAGTAAAAGTGTCTTATTTTGCCCGTTTTACCCTTACAAATCATTTTCCAATATAAAAACCAACTTTTTATCAGTTAACAAATTAATTTGTTTATAACAATTAATAGCCCACCCGCACAAATTTTGTTTTCTGACCAATTGACTCTTTTCGGTCCAAGGTTTACAAAAAGTAGAAACTTGTATAGGCGCATTCACATTTTCAGTGATTGGTCAGTCATTTTAGTCTTACAGGGGTTTGCCGCTTCAGTATCTACCAGAGGCGCTCGGCAATGGACGGTGGAGGTGCGGAAGCGACCTCGGACCGCGGATTAAAAAAAAAAAAGTGGTTTTTGTCACTTGCCTATTTGTTGCTTTCGCTTTATTCATTTTGGAAATATGAGAACAAACGTGTTTTTAGCCTGTAGTTTTTAGCCAACTCGTATTAATTTTTGTCCATAAACGCTTGCCATAGTGTCCAAAACGGTACCAGACGCTCAATAAAATAATTATTTTAGATGGCACTTGGCACAGGTATAGCAGCCAGGCCAATTTGCTCAACATAATATCTATAGTAATAATACTAATATTTTCCCTCAGTTATTGCATATTGAAACTTTATTCATAGGTACTATTAATTACATTAGTCTGCTTTGTTATATTCCAGTCAGACAGAAATTTCGACGAAGTGTTTGATAGCCTAATAGTTACAATCCCACAAATGTACTTAGTGGGTAAAATTATAACTTTGAATTTGCATACAACCAGAATTGACAAAATCAACAATATTATATCTGGTATGTACCAAACGTTGTATTTTGATTACATTGTATTACATAGACAGTTCTTTTACAGGGGAAACACTCTACCAACCTGAAATACTAAGACTCCAACCAAAGAACTTCGATTCTGCCATGTATATTCTGAAATATTTGAGAAAACAATTTTAATAATCCTAGTCTAGTTGAATTCCTAAGGAATTGATGCACTCGTCCTATACAGCTGGCAAACTTGTATTAGGGTAAAGCATTTGGCAGCTAAACCGTAAGCAACTCTTGTACGCATCTTTCTTACACCAGCTGTTTTCCCCTGAACTTTCAGGTCCCATGTTCGCAGCCAACAATATGAAAGAAAAAGTTCTTGTACAGAAAAACAACAAAGGCTTATCTTCATTGTTTAAAATGTTATATTTTGGGATTAGCATGGTGGGGATATTTTGGCCCCTCAGCCATTTTGTTAGGAGATACAACGATGTGAAAGCTGAAGTCCCTTCATATATGCCATTTGACACTGATACCTGGGGCAAGTAAGTCATGACCATCTTTCTTTTCAGTCCTCTCTTACGTCAATTGCCGAGTGTGCCGGGTTCCTCGGAAGGATAACGACTTCCTCTATAATTAACACTCGCAAAAAGAAAATATTTCTTTCATCCAGGTAATGTTGCGGTCAGTTGCGGTCCAAAACTATATCTATCACTTCCGCAGTGTGCGTGGCAGTCACTTTAAACCAAGATATCTATATTTGGATAGCTCATTTGTTGAGGAAAACTGAAAATTATTTTATAGTCAGTTGGAGCAGAGTAGCAACAAATAATATAGGAAAAAACGGGGAACATTTTTCCTTCATAAAACTTCCGGGTAAACAGTTTAAGCTACCTATCCCCTGTCAAGCACAAACAATTTTTAAAACAGTGAGTTTTCAATTCACGTGTATAGTTCTAGGTAAAAGTGCACTTTCTGTCCTTTTACCAACAGATACTCAATATCAGTGGCGTTAGAAGTCTTGCCCTTAATTTGGCTTGGATACGGGCAAATTGCTCTGGACTGTCTTATTTCTGCATATTTAGCACAGGCAGAGGTACAGCTCAAGATATTCAAGATTCGTTTGGTAAAATTATTTGACAGAAAGCATGTGAATCAAGTTAACTGGGTCAAATACAAGGATGTTCTTGATCCAGTTTTCCAGACAAGATTGGTATATTGTATTCACAGATTTGAAGAAATTGCTTGGTAAGTCATGACGAAATATTCATAAAACTGATACGTATTTGACTGCCCGGTGACCAAGTCGGGTGAACGTATGATCTGAGGGAGTTCTGCTTGATTGAGTAACGTACAGGCACCTACTCCTATACCAACTTCTTCAAACTAGTAGTTTAGTAGCATATAGTCACAGTTATTTTGATAGGTAAGGTTTATTAGCTCGTCTGCATTCGATAACTGTCTGCAGTAAAAAATTACCATGTTTTACCGCATTACAAAGCAGTAGCAGTCCGGGAGTGCCTACTGACAGAAGTGGAAACTTAAGGATGGAAGGATTTTGAAAGTTGGTTGAAAAGGAGGAAGTTCTCAATTCGACTGTATGTTTTTTTTTATGTTTGTTACCTGATTCATATCTTTCGACTGTCTGAACCGATTTTGAAATATTCTTTTAGTTGAAAGCTACTACTTTCCAACAATTATTTGGTCCCATTTCGGTAGTTTGACGTCGGTTGTTGTGTCAATTTTTGACGTGTATTTTTAATTATCAAATAATATTTTTTTAATCCGTTCCGATCTCAAACTGCCACCTATACTTCTTCATGTACCACTATTTCCTAAGGAACTTTCCTCAAGTCTACGTTAAGTTTTATACAAAGCAACAGCAAAATGATAATGAAAAGTATTCGACTCTACTTTAGAAGGTATATAAATATTTTGCAAATTCATCAAACTACATTTCATTTTGCTGAATCATTTTAGCGTAGTTTGAAATATACGAGTATGTACACCTATTCTGTGACTTGCATTATTATTATAGGTACACAAAAGAGATAAACGATGTATTCAACCCTGCTTTACTCTTTCAATTCTTCACTTCGTCCTTAAGCATGTGTGTAGTTATATATAGAATGAGCACTGTAAGTACCTCCTTGATTTAATACAAGCTGATGCCCTCCATCAGATTTTAATGAAACAAAACCTATAAGTTGCCCTGAGTTCAACGTTTACTACGAAAATCGTACGAAATTTCGTTCAGTTAACAGACAAAAATAAAAATAAGATAGCTGTTTACTGGATTATTTGAGCACTACTCAAATAATCCAGTAAACAGCTATCTTCAGCTTCAGCTAGCTAGCTACAGTAAATAACCGGACCCCAAATAGTTGGGATTAAGGCAGGTAGATAATGATTGGAAATAAATTAATATATTATTACTTAATATACCATAGAATGACTTTTGTGTTTGAAATTCTGTGCAAATCCGGAATATTATGAAAAGTTGACGTGCGAAGTGGACCAAGTACGAAGAGGGCTAAATACGAAATAGACGTCTTTGCGTCTGATGGGCTAATTGCGAAGTAGACGAAATGCGACGAAACAGTGTTTTTATAATATCTGAAAACGTATTTTTCTTGCATCAGTAGAAAATCCAAGTTTTTGATAACATGGTAAATATTTGTCTTCAGAGATGTTTGACCAAAATCTTTGATCAAATACCTGATTTTGTCATAAACTTGAGACATATCGCGCACACTCAATTACTGTTAATCTTATTAATTGAACAGATACCTATTAGATTTTTAATGTAACAATTTCAGGCTTTTATGATTCAATCATCGAGTAGAACAGAAGTATTATATTTTTCAGACTCCAGTTGCGTCTGTGACATTCATTTTCATGCTGGTAATATTAATACTCGTATCAGCTGAAGTATTTATTTACTGTTACTTTGGTACTTTAGTGCAGCATGAGGTAAGATCATTATTATGATATATTTTATTTACAATAAGAATTACAATATACATAATTATGTACTAAAAATATTATTACTACAAAATATTGTTTAAAAATCCTCCGCGTCATTGCCGACTGGAAAGGTTCCCAGAATGCTGGCTATGTTGCCACGTTGGATGGCGATACTTATTCTTTGGGCCAGAAAATAGCCAGCCTTCTGGTCTTGAGAAGCATCGATTAAGCGTTTAGCAATGTCTCCATAAGGTGGCGAGCACTCGGACCCCATAACCCAGTGTCTCAACCCCAAACGGCTCAAATATGTAATCACCTGCGAGGTTAGTATATGTACACCGTTTGAGGCCTTCAGCCGATGCAGCAGCAGCGCCTGCTCATCCGGAAGTGCTTGGAAGGTGTGAAGGTGCTAAGGTGTCAACGCATGTACCGTCCCACACCAAAGGCCTTTCCATCTTCCACGGTAGCAATGACATACCGTCCGGTCTCTTTCCCATTTCGTGCTAACCCATTTGGCTCACGTAGGGCCGGAAGACCTGCGGTGGAAAAAGCTCTACGAATTATGTCGTTTAGAATAGCGTGTCGAGGTATACGACCGGCGCTTCTGATACTACTGATGACATGACTCTGATTATAACCCCCTATTTACGAGATTTTAATCTTACTATCCCACTTGCAAAAGACTACATTACAAATATTGCACAAAAACACAGGTATACTTTTCCACTAGTATAAAGTAATGTGTTTTTGTGCAATATGTGTAGTATGTTCCATCAAGTGCCGTCAATCGACAGTATACTTATAAATAGACTGCATTACAAGTTAAGAATCTTTAAACCCTGTAATTAATTATTCTCGTTGTTCATTTACAGAGTCAATCGATAGCCTGTTCACTGTATCTAAGTAACTGGTTATCTGTATCACCACAATTCCGACGTCAGCTTCTTATCGCTATGTCTCGCTGGTCGATAAGCTTTGTACCTATGTTATCTGGAATAATACCACTTTCGCTGACAACCTTTATTACGGTAACCAATGTTCAAAAATGTTTATTAGACTGAGGTGTGAAAACCTTCGTCCAAAATCTTGTAACCATAAACCAACCTTACTTCAAATGAGTGTCAAACAAAAGTGGGAGTAACGAACCTACTTATAGCCTTCTTTTAAACTGCATGCCGCCTTACATCCATTGCTGGGCGGCCTGGGTACAGCGTCGAAAGGAAAACCCTAGTGCACGTATAGTATGACTCTACCTATGGAAAACAGACGTATTTATACGTAATTATGTTTTACAAAAAAAGCATTTTAGTCCGAGACGCCCAGGACTTTAAGTGGCTGGCACGTAAAATTTTGTTGCCTTTAATCAACATTTCATCACAAGGCAACGGGTTTATTTTTTTTTTCAAAATTACTTATTGCTGCTACTTTTTATGAAATTCATTCGGCCATTTCGGACATAACCCATTATTATGTGTGCCCGGTGACGGCAATAGGCTTGCCCCCTATTACGTCGGACATAAAATTTTGGGTGTAATGCACCTCTGCCTACCCCTGCGGGGATATAGGCGTGATTTTGTGATTGAGTGAGTTTTACAAAAATAAATATACTCGTATTTATTTTTAATATTTTTTATGACAATAATCATAACAATCAAGATTTTCTAATTTTCCGTTACAGATTGTAAAGTCAGCTTACAGCCTGTATGCCGTACTAGGAGCAAGGCATACTTAATCGGCAACATCGATGAAATGATCAATGTAAGAAAGTTAGACAGTCAAACAAAAACTTTACTAAGTATATATATTATACATACTCATCTTTTTGCACTCAAAGGTCATTGCTTGTTTATGATAGTATCGCGAGTATTCTAAAAATAAACCGTTAACTATAATTATTATTTAAAAATATTCCATAATAAAACAATGAGATGCACATAATGCAAACAACGAAGTCAAGTGTTTCTGATCAGAGAGCAGCAGGAAATTAGAATGAGAAATTCGTATTATTCGTATTACTCACTCTGCAATGATATGTTATGTTCGCTATCCGCCTGCAGATTACCGGACTCACTAGCTGGAGAAACGTAGACTTATGTAACATCTAGACACACACTGGCTTAATAACTTGATACTAATTATCACTTCAATAAAAATGTTTTTTTAAAGAGTCTTGGCAACTGTAAACTCCCCGTTACTAGCATTCCTGTTTGCTAAATAAGTTGAAAGTTTGTGGTTGGAACCGCACCTTGGACGTCTAGGATCCCCATCTTCAAGTACTACATTATACTTCTGTATTGTGGCAGTTGAGGATAGAACTAAATGTCATGTCGTTCAAACTACAGACAAACATCTCAACCATATTCTACAGGTGCTGGATGAAGTTAATTTAAATTTAATTTGCATTTAAATTGTAAAATACAGTATAGATACATAGACAGACACAAAGCACGTCTTTATCCCCAAAGAGGCGCCCACATTTTGCAAGTATTTTAACCCCCACAGCGAACCTATTGCTGCTTCCAGAAAGTATATTCGCCAGAGCATCGTTCGTTTGTTAACAGGTGAACCGCGTGCAGGCAACGACAACTTGGGCCCCGTAGATGTTGGTAGGGCCCCTTAATATGCACCTTAAAATTCATAGTTCTGATTATAGCGCTCACAGAATACGAACCACTTTCATAACTGAAAAATTAACAAATTGAAATTTAGTGCAGCTGGCGGTATTAAATCTATACCTACCTTTATAAGTAATTTAAAAAATATATATGCAAAACAGTTATTATGAGCACAGAAATAAATATAATGAATAGGTCACACTATAAGTTTTGCGTAACTTAAAAAAACAACATGTTAAAACCAAAATATTATGTTTATTGCTTTTCAAAATAAGCTCCTTTACTTTTTAAACATTTTTTCACGCTATCGAACCATTTTTTAAAACAAGAGGACCTGATTGAACGCTATCACTGCCTCTTCGGAGTTGGTAAAAGTGAAACCTCTCATCAAATCTTTGATTTTGGGGAAAATACAGAAATCACAGGGTGCTAGGTCGGGGCTATGCGCAGGATGGGTGACGAGTTATACTTTTTCGGAAGCTAAAAATGACTTTGTTTTGTTGGCCGTGTGTGAAGAAGCGTTGTCATGATGTAGGAGAACGCGGCTTTTGGGTCGTCTTTCGCGAACTTTTTCTAACACCCTGGGTAAACAAATGGTAGAATACCACTCGGTATTAACACTCTTTTGGTCTTCAAGTGGAATTGTACAGATGGGACCTTGAGCAGAGAAAAAAAACGCGATCATTTTTTTACCAACGTTTCTCGCCTGCCTCACTTTTGTTGGCTTGTTCTCATTTTCAAACACCCATTCACAAGATTGCTGTTTTTTTTTCGGGTTCAAAACGATAAATCCACGTTTCGTCTCCTGTGACAATGTCATAAACAGCAACAGAATGTCCGTGGTCGTACTTCAGTAGCATCTGTGAGCACCATTCCACGCGAGCCCGCTGCTGCTCCGCTGTCAGTTCATGAGGGATCCAACGACAACAAAGTTTCCGAACTTCCAATTCTTCGTGTAAAATTTTCTGGATTTGACTCATACCAATCCCCAATAGTCCTCGAATTGTCTCATAGGTAATCCGTGGGTTTTCTTCAATTAACCGCTTAACAGTAGCCACATTATTTTCGTTGACGGCAGTTGAAGGCCGCCCTTCACGAAATTCGTCATGTAAAGAAACTCGACCTCTCTCAAATTCAGCAAACCATCGCCTCACGGTGCTCAAACAAGGTGCTTCTCTCCCAAAAACATATTGAAGACAAGCGGCACAGTCTTGCGGAGAGAGAGAACTTTTAAAATCATAAAAAATCATCGCTCTAAAATCTTTTCGACTTAATTCCATTTTCGTTGCATACGTAGAACTTTGATGTGTGATAAATAACAATTGACAAATGATTTCCCGCCAATTGTTTTTTTTTATTACTAAGAAGGTTGCAACGTTTAAAAAAATATAACATTCGAAATTCAAATAGTTCCGATTAGCTAGAAGTGCAAAACTTTTAGTGTGCCCCATGTATCTGTACGATTCTGAGGTCTATGTCTGAAGCCCACAGGTACTCCAAATCCAAAGGATACTCTGTTATTACCTATTACCTAATGTAGCTGCGGCTTGAGGCTCATACGATATTGTGTAGATTATTGTATGTTAACGTGCATTATACGTATTGTTATCGGAGCTGTATTTCTTCTCACTTGGAAATAAATGAATACAACTAAGCATACCATTTTGACTACCAATTTCGGTCTCATTAATCCTAATAAAAGTTAAAGGATTATAGAGGTCGAAATGAAAAGAAGGTATATTTAATGTAATGCCAGTGTACGGTATTAGGGAGTTTTAGTAATATTTTGAACCAATACTCGACTCCGGGGTTAAAACACTCACCAACCCCCATACACACCGCGGCTGTGACGTCCGCAGGAAATTAAAGAACACAACAGAAGAAAAATCGTTGAAAAGTACCTAGTTTAAAAAAAAACGGCCAAGTTCGAGTCGGACTCGCGCACAAAAGGTTCTGTACAATAGCAAAAAATCTAGTTTGTTGTATGGGAGCCCCTTTAATATTTTTTATATTCTGTTTTTTTCTTCTATTCCGCCCTGTGCCACTGGATTTGCCACTGAGGTCACAAAACGAAAAAGAAATTCAAAATGTTGTACAATTTTTCTACTTAAAGTTTGTGTATACAATATACCAAGAGATAGTTCTGCATGCGTTTATATGGATCACTCAGTTCAGCAAATTATAAAAGGTTTGATTGGTCATAACTTTTTAACTATAAGCATGTGTGGTGGTGTTATATTTCCAAAAGTTACCTTCAAGATGAAAAAAGATAATTATGCATTTCGTAAACATATCGCCGTAATTTTAAGATCACTCAATCTAAATGCATTGAGAATTGAGTGATCCAATAAATTATAAAATAATGAGACAAATTCTGAACAAACTTTTAATATGAAAATTTCATTCACAGCGTGAATATTTTCTGAGATTCGTGCAAGAATATTAAACTCCCAATCTCTGAATTGAGTGATCCACATGTTGGACAATATCCTCGTTCGCCTGGGAGTGACAATTTTTTAGATTTCGGTTATGCGTTTTGACAATTTTGACTAAATGTACGTTTTGGTTTAGTTGAAAACTAAAAAAGGATCACTCAATCCAGATGCACATTGTGAAAATTTCAACTTTCTAATCACGGTTCATGCCCAAGACAGACGGACGAAGAGCGAAGTCTCAGTAGTAGGGTTCCCGTTTTACCCTTCGGGTACGGAATTCTAAAAAGGAAAAATATCTAATGAATTTTATCGATTCGTATAGAAAGTAACATGTCGGAGACGTAACTAGCCAGGGTTTAAAATTTCCATTTGGTAGCGCGCATTTAAGACCATTGAATGGTCCCATTGTACCCGTGCCATTGTGTTTTTCTATACGGTTCATACGGAAAATAGTAGCTCTGTTCATGGATTCCAATTACTCGAGTGACGTTGTAAGTGAAATTGCTGGTTTAGTTACTTTAATAAAGACTATTGTTGCTATATCAACAGGATATTATATGGCTTTTAATTCAATCGTTTTATTGACATAAGAATGTTTGTCAAATATAATCCTTACTTCCTACTTATTAAATAATATAGATGTGATAGCAATGCAGTTTGTTTGTGTAACACTTTCACGATTAAACTACTGAATCGATTTTAAATGAAATATTTGGTCTAGAGCCTGAGAAGGGACATAAGCTACTTTTTCGGGTTTCACACCCAAAGGATAAAACGGGAACCCTATTACTGAGACTTCGCTGTCCGTCTGTCAGTCCGTCTGTCTTGGACTGTATTGATATATAGTCCAAGACAGACGTGGTAGTTAGAAAGTTGAAATTTTCACAGATGATGTATTTCTGTTGCCTCTGTGATAAATACTATACAACAAACGTGATTATTTTTGCCGTTTTGGTACGGAACCCTTTGTGCGCGAGTCCGAATCGCACTTGGTCGGTTTTTTAACCTCCTTATTGTGTTTCCGTGGGATTTAGGTATGAGAAAACTATTTCATGCGGGCAGGAGTAGTTAGTACGGTAGGTACACTGGTGTGACAAAATGGTGTGACGGTTAGTCATACCCCCTTCTATATAATAAGTGCTTTATGATCAGTAAGATTTTGAAAGCCGGTCTGCAGATATTGTACTGTACTACAGATATGTACTGTCCAGGCTGTTGAAATGTTCAGGATACATAGTGGTAATTGATTTTTTACTGTATACGGTTCACGGTAAAGGCAATCAGCTTGCTCCTTATTACGAGGGACCAGCAAAATTCCTGGCAAAATGTGGGTGGGTAATTCATACTACATAGGTAGTTGCTGTGCCGAATACAGGCCCCGTAGATACTCATACATTTAATTCGTTACGTCCCAATTCAATATAGCAAATAAATCAATTAACATTATCCTCATTCTCCTCTGTACCGTAACTTGATTACTTAATGATCCACATAAGGACCTGCCTAATTAATAATTAATGTAACATAGTAACCTAATTTCATTACATCCGGTAATTAGCACGACTGAACAGTCTTCGATTGTTGATTACAATTAGGTCAACACTAACTACTGATAACTACGAGTATTACATGATTCGTTAATTAGAGGTAGGTACGTTGTAGCCATAAAATGTCGTAAGTAAATTTGGTTCATCTCTGCTACGTACGTCACAATATAAGTTTACGTAACTTAAAAAAACAACATGTTAAAACTAAAATATTATGTTTATTGCTTTTCAAAATACTCTTCTTTACATTTTAAACCTTTTTTCATGCGATCGAACCATTTTTTAACCCTAGAATCATAATCTATATTGTACCGTTTGCAGGAGGTGCAAACAAACATGGTGACACGTTTTTTTTGTAGCAGCAGAAGTTGCAAAGTTTTCTGGTTTGATTACCAAGGTCTATGGGTGCATCAGGCAAAGTATCGCCCAGAATGGTTTCGATATTCCGCTTTAGGCATCGCCTCAAAGTTGGTACTTCACGGCGACGCCGTAACCAAGGCTCTATCAACTTGTTCGAGACATATTTTATTAAAGCTCGTCTTGTCAGTGGTTAATTTTGATTACTGCTATTGTTGTGGACTTGTATGACAAAGGAATTGACCATGGACATATTCAAGATACCGTCAAAGTAGCACAGTGACCATCTTTTGGTTTTTCTACTACATGACATATTATGACAGATTTGGTCGAAGGTGTCAACGGCACCTTTGGTCGAGTTATAAAACTCTATAATGTCTGGCTTACCAGATGGTGCTAAAGTGGCAAAATTGTAAAACTTGTAAAGTTATAAAATTTGTGAACACCATTCATTAAGGGCCCAGATCGTGAAAATCACCGAAAAGAGTGTTACGATTTTTCATATTTAACCTATTTACATATGATTAATAACAACGATAATTTGTATATATTAAAATGAAAGACCAAAAATGATGTTAGTGCTAATTTTAACTCTTAAAACCCTGTAGTTGTTATATAATAAACGTCAACAAACGCACAAAATTGAGAAAAAATTCGAAAACCTACCTTCGTATTTTTCAGATTTAACCCAATAAATCAACACAAATTGATAAAAAGAAACACTTTTTGAACACTGAAAAAGCCAATAAATATAACCATGTACTTTTTTTTGTACCTTTACAAACAAAGACTTCCCCTTTTAAAGCCCTAAAATCTAGATATGTTTTACGTAAATTCTCCATAGAAAAATGTATGCAAATTCAAACGCGTCCCGATAGAACGATCGTCGCAACTAATCGCCAGTGCGCCATAGAATTTCAAAGTGACTCCACGCGTGTCGGATGCTACAGCAAAATTACGTGTTGTGAATTTGTGTTTTTTGTGAAAAACTGTAAGTACAATATTTTTATAACTAATTTACTTTCAGTAAATAGAAAGTACCGATATAATGAAAGTCTGAAAGAAAACCATGATGGAACTAGATATAAATCGTAAGAAATACAAAATTATTTACTTTGTTGCGTAGGTCATTTTATGAACCTTGTAAAGTAGGTATCAATTCAGGCTTGAAACAATCAAAGCCCTGCCCACCTTATTTTCTCGAGATATGAACTGGCGGGGTATATAGTTCTCTGCACGACATACATAGATTTTTCAACATGATAAAGGCAATAGGTATCATAAACGTAATTGGTAATCGAGGGTCTCTTTTCGCAGGATAATTTGCTGAGTGCCATGCCAGCGAAAAGAAAATTTAGTACGCATTATAAAAACGTGAAAGCCAAAAGATCTCGGAATAAAATGTAAGTTCCTCCCTACTTATTTATTTACCTGCCTACTTGACTACGTCTTGTCCTAAATACCTAGAAAAAATTTACTAGATTTGTGTTAGTGTCAAGTAAAAATCCTAGTTTTATTACTTTTATTTGTGTGTATGCTTATCATGTCTTAGTAGTAATAATAATATAATCTATTTGCATTTTGAACAGGGTAGGTACATTACAAAGCAAATAGGTACAATGATTTAGATCGCCTGATTCAGACATATACCTACAACAGCATGTAAATATTGATTTGACATGTAATTAGATAGGTACACAATTAGGTATGTCAGTCTAAGAAGAAAAATTACAATGTCCAGTAGGTAATAATTACGTAATTTCAATATCTATATAAGTAATAAAGTCAATTTCTATAGGAACAATTTTCATAATATTAAATTTTATTACATAATATAGTATTAGTTTTCATATATTTATGTATTTCAAAGCAATGAGTTTGCTTACACTATTATTAGTTACAGTATTATTAGTTTTCATGTTCATCATGTCTAAATATGTGGAAGTGGAAGTAGGTATGTTTCCTATCAGAAATTGCACGGGCGCGCGCGCGCCGTGCCTGGCGTAGGGTTGTACAAAAATTACAAAATAAATAAAAAGTGGATATTGATGAATAATATTTCCAGTACTGAAAATGAAGAAAACCTTCAGGCCGAGACTCCGAGCAACACTGCTACGCGCTGTATAGAGGTAAGTTGATATACGTAATTCTTGTAGACTTGTTACATAAATAAACAAACTAGCTAGTGATGGGCGAAGACAAAATCTCAGTACCTACAGTTTTTTTTTGCAATATTTATTATTTTCATTGTGAGACAAACACATACTTCTCAATTACTTTCTCAAAAGAAAATTCACGTTCAAATCTCGTATTTTACCAAAATCAAGAATTTTTTTTGTAAAATATTATCTTTTACGCGACTGGTGTACGTATGTATGTATGTATACTAAGTAATATATCTTTGTGGTACGATAAGTTCAAAATTATTGAACCGATTTTAATGTTTTTAGTATCATTAGAATTGTCTTCTAAGCCCGAGTGACATAGAATAAGTGACGCCATAAAAAACCAATACGTATAGCGTAAAGGAAATTTATAATTTCTGTTCATCACGAACATAATATTGTATGAATTCTTTTGCACTTTTATATTTGTCTTCGTCAGTTATGAATATAAATAAATAAACAATAAAAATGTTAAAACCCGACAGATTAAAAAATGAAAATGTGTAATAAAAATAAATAACAACACCATTGTAATATAGCGTATTTAGCAGTCGGGGCCTATTTCTAAAGAAATATTTAGCTAGTCAGGAATATCTTCGAGCCTGTGAGGATTTCAATGGGTCTCAACTGTTGAATTCGATTTATTACAATAGTGTTCTTATTTATTTTTATGTAACATAATTCAAGACCGTATACTTGTTTTCTTTTTACCTTTTGAGTTTTTATGCATATAGTCGGATTTATTAAATTTATGACGTGATAACGTCTTATAAATCGATGAACACCGGCAACACGCACATAAAAGTGTCACATTATGTCACGCTAGGGTCAAGCGAGAGCGCAGTACAAGCGATGGAGAATAATATTATGACGTTATCCGATAAAATTATCGTCCTAAACCGACTTTACAAGCAACCAGTTTTTTATTATGTTTATTTATTCACTTTCATAATTGACGAAGACTGATAAAAACGTTTAAGATTTTGATCTAGTGTTCTGTGTTTCAAAGATGTATTCTAAGGGGGTTCTTAGCTATGTTTGAAGAAATTTGGCCCATACCTTTTGAATTATTTTTTATAATAAAAATCAAGCCATTATCTTTCTTTACAGGAACTAGTTATTGACAACCGTCAAGAGGGAAAGGTGGATGAAGTGGAAGTTGGGCGTAGAGTAGTGGATATTTCTTTTTTTTTTAAAGCTCTTCAGGCCATAGGGGACCACGGTCCAATGGATTGTAAGTTAAGTTACCTCAGTATAATAGGTGAAGTAAAAGTTGGTCTGGACTCAAAACTCATCATAAAATGTAGTATGTGTAATATGAAATTTACTGTGTGTTTGGTTGAAAAGAAAGAAGATAGCATGGAAGTGAATCATCAAATTGTGTCTGGTATCATATCATCTGGTGGGAGCTACTCTCAGTTAAAAACATTAAGTGCCGCAGTAGCCCTACCAATCATGTCACCTTCATTGTACAATGAAATTAATAATACGGTTTGCGATTGGTGGGAAAAGACAGCAGCACATTCCATGGCAGAAGCTGTCAAGGAAGAAGCGGAGTACGCAGTGTCTATAGGTAGTGTTGATAAAAATGGTACACCATTAATATCTGTTGCTGTTGACGGTTGTTGGAGCAAGAGATCTTATGGTAAGAATTTTTCCGCCTTATCCGGCGCAGCTGCGATAATTGGCATTAAAACTAATAAAGTATTGTTTTTTGGAGTTAAAAATAAATACTGCGTAGTCTGTGCACGAGCCGCAAAGAACAACAGTCAGCCCCCGGAACACCATTGTTTCAAGAATTATTCAGGATCATCTACCGGGATGGAATCGACCATAATAGTTGAGGGGTTTAAACGTTCCTTTGTTGATCACGGTGTAATTTATAATAAATTTGTAGCAGACGGCGATTCCAGTACTTATAAAAAAATATTAGATTCGCGTCCGTACGATAATTTAATAGTAGAGAAAATTGAATGCAAAAATCATCTTTTACGAAACTACTGCAATAGCTTGGAGAAATTGTCGAAAGACACTAAGTATCCTTGCGAGTTGCGGAAATTCCTAAAAGAAAGGTATTTGCGTTTAAGAACGGGTGTAAAATGCGCGATTAAATATTGGGGGGATCAAAATCAGTCACTCGAAGAAAAAATAAAAAATCTTAGTGAAGATATTCTAAATGGTCCACAACACGTATTTGGTAATCACCAACATTGCAAGGAGTATTTTTGTAGACCTGACACTCGTCGAATAGAACCTGTTGGGTTACTTCCAGCAATTGTTGGATGCGGATTAATGGACGCGGTAGAAATTTTAAGTAAAAGACTGTCATATCATTCTAGAAGTTTAATTCATAATTGCACAAGTAATATAGTTGAAAGTTTTAACGGAGTAATTGCCAAATTAGTTGGGGGTAAGCGTGTAAATTATTCTTCCCGTGGTTCTTATGCGGGCCGATGCGCAGCTGCTGTTGTGTCTTTTAATACGGGATCGATTCATAGTAAAACTCATGAAGTCATATTTAAATCTAGTCCTAATCCTTTGATCGCGAAAGTGGAAAATAGTAATCGTAGAAACCGTTTAATTGCTAAACCTAAATTAAGATTGAAAAAAAGCCACAGCGCTGTATCGAAAGACGCTCACTATGGACCAAACTGCGAAAAACCTGATCAGAGTCCAGAATTATATGAGAAAGCCAAGTCATCTTTTTTAGTTGATTTAAAGTTGTCTTGTGCTGAAAGAGAGGAGCTTGAAAGGTCGACCCATTTGCAAAGAAGTAGTGCTGAGTGGATGAGTACAAGGAGAAAATTACTAACCTCATCATCGTTCGGGGAAGTTTGTAAAAAACGAGAGAGCACAAGTTGTGCTGCTCTTGTTTGTAAAATCGTTTATGGTAGTAATATCTCCAGTTTGCCTGCTGTACGGTACGGTATCGAAAACGAAGAAACTGCAATTAGACAGTTAGAAATTCAAGAGAATATTAGTATACAAGGTTGCGGTTTGTTCGTCGACGATCAATATGAATTTCTTGGTACTACACCAGATGGCATTTATGCAAACGGTTTAATTGAAATTAAGTGCCCACATTCTTTAGCTGGCATGACTCTTGATGAAGCAATGGCCAAACATACCTTTTGGGTTAAGGACAAGGCTTCCAAGGGTTATGTCATAAATAAAAATCATTACTGGTATTTCCAAATTCAGGGACAGCTACATATAACTAAAAGAAACGTTTGCATGCTTGGCATCTGGTTTGGTGCTACTGTACCTATGAAAGTTTATATTATAGAAAAGGACGACAAATTTTGGAAGGAGAAAATGGAGATGAAATTAGTTAGATTTTATTACGATTGCCTCCTTCCAGAATTAGTTGATCCTCGGCAGTCACGAAGCATGCCTATTCGTGACCCGCCCAATGTCATAGAGGCTATGAAAGAGAGGAAAGAAAGAGCTTTACGTGTTTTGAAAGAGAAGAACGTCTAATGATTTTGAAAGAGACTGAGGTAACTTAACTACCCAGCCGGTCGATTCACGTAAACACGCCAGTTCAAAAGTCGTTTTAACTTAGAAACTTAGAAATCGCCTTTTGGTTTTCTGTTTTTAACGCACTTACTTATCTAGTCTTGGATTGTCATAAATCTTCCAATAGCTCAATTTCTATACAATTCCTATACGATTTTGAAGAGTTACCTGGTGTAAACCCAAGGTCCGATCCTAATGAAATTAAAATGTGACCACACGGGATCACCAGCTTTCAAATAAAAAAAAAATCATCAAAATCGGTTCAAAAAATACAGCGAATTGAGAATCTTCTTCTTTTTTTAAGTCGGTTAAAAAGTGTGCGAAGTGACATTTTTAAGTCACTACGCTACGGTTTTTATTACGTGAATCGGGCAGCTGGTAACATTTTCATTCTGATAGGTTTTGCAATAGCAATTGATTTTATCATCAAATTAGTAGAAATCAGAATTTGATCAGTAATCATTAAAATGAAAAAAACATTAGAAACTCTTAAACTCATATTTTGTTATTGTTTACTTTCGTTTAATTAAGTATATGAATAATTTATAAATTTCATGTTTGTTTATAACTAATTTTTGTACAACCCTAGCACGCTTTTTAGGTGGCGACTCATATTTTGTTTACTTTTAATTATATGAACCATTTTTATACTTGTGTTTCATTTATTGTCAATTTTTTGTACAACCCTAGAAGATTTTTTAGATTGCGAGGTGATCGTAAGCAAAAAGTATTTGAGTTTACGCAATAGGCACATTTCCTTGCGTAGATATAAACACTAGCGAGGAAAGGCGTGATGTTATTTCGACCGTACTTCCTACTGAATTTGCAATTATTTTATTGAATGAAAATTTTACGAAATAAGAATAAACTTTGGTAGTAAAATTACAAATAAATACATAGGTACTCGTAGTTGGAATTTTAGGTAAGTAGAATACAAAAAGGTCAGTCCGGACCTGCTCTTGATTGTTTATTATAAATAGACAATCATAAAAATTGTGTCTCAAACTACTCTTATTTATTTATCTAGTAATTAGGATCATTTTATAACGAAAACTACTCTTGGAATATTTTACAAATAGGCAGTCGTTTATTTCCAATAATTCAACATTTTTGTTATGCTGTAAATATTCAACTTCAATAACAATAACTCAACGTGGAACGTTTGTCGCAAAACATTTTCAAAATCGCGCTCTCTGGGTCATTCACCCGCCCGTCGGATGATTCGGGCAACAATAGCGCTGCTGTCGCTCAAAATCGACTTTATCCGTGCGCGGTCTGGGCCCTTAATATACGAATCTTAGACACCTTCGACGTCGTATCTCAGCTCCTATACGTTTACGCGCCAAAATGTCTAGCGCGAGACTGAGGTCTTGCCGCGGCATGAAGGTACTGGGACGCGCGTATTACTATCTCTTTCGCGCCGCGCTTTAGAAGAGTTTTAATATTTTGAGGTGTATGACAGACACCTGATTATGATTCTAGGGTTAAAACAGGAGGACCACAGATAAGAAGGCATGTTTTCTACGTGCTGATTGAACGCTATCACTGCCTCTTCGGAGTTGGTAAAAGTGAAACCTCTCATCAAATCTTTGATTTTGGGGAAAATACAGAAATCACAGGGTGCTAGGTCGGGGCTATGTGCAGGATGGGCAACGAGTTGGGGGCCAATTGTCGCTCGCGTCCGTAGGCTTTACCCTCGATTCCCTACACGTGGCCCCCGGGTGGTGCTAAAGAGCGACTCTCTTTCCGGTGGTAGGCTTCGGCCGTGGCTGGTCACCACCCTCTGGGTTGAAGTCAGAGTGCCAAGCGTTCGCGCGTTCCACCCTGTGAACCCTGAGCAGCCCTCTAAGAGTGGGTCTATGTAGTTGCACCCTCTGGTGTACCGTAGACATGCCTTGCAGTATTGCCGCACGCGGTGCTTAGTTTGGAGGGCAGCGGGATCCGGAGAAACGGTTTTCCACTGGCCGCCCGCCGATAGTTGGGAGCCCAATTGTGGACTAGCCATCCGCGAAAGGCTGCTCCGCCATTGCGCGCATAATCCCAGAGTTGCTCCTGTTGGGCCATTCTGCACAGGCAATTCTGGGGGGGTCCGGGCGTCCCCGCGGTCTCCAAGCTAGGTTTCCTCACAGTGCGGCAGTGCTGTAACTTTCGTTGGTGTTCGGTTGGTGCCTCACATAACTGCCACTCTTTGCCTATTTCCTTCCTTGATCTTGAAAATATTATGCAGAAACAATATAAGAAAATGAGGTTTCAGCAGCAGATGCACGGCCTCTCCTCACTGAAAGTGCACCTCACTAACATTCGAGGACTGCACTCCAATCTCGTCCAAGTCCACCACCACCTTGAGGCTGCAAAACCGCATCTGCTCGTGCTTACGGAGATGCAAATCTCAACCCCTGCTGATACTTCCTACCTAAACTACCCAGGCTACACCCTGGAGCACCACTTTCGTTCAAAAGCAGGGGTATGTTTCTATGTGCGTGATGACATCTGCGCCAGGCGTCTCCGTAACTTAGAAGATCCCTCATCTTCTTCAATCTGGGTGCTTGTAGACACCGACATCGAAAAAATTGTTTATGTGGGTGTATACAGATCGCACAGCGGAGATCAGGAGACAACTAGGCTATTTGACCATCTGAGTGAGGCCACCGATGTGGCTCAACAGAGGTATCCGACCGCTCAAATCGTTTTTCTGAGGGGCCTTTAATGCCCACCACGAGCAGTGGCTGTTCCCTTACCAGAAAACAGACCATGCTGGTAGAGAGGCCTACAAGTTTGCTTTGTCAATGAACCTTTCCCAGCTGGTTGACCAGGCAACTCGAATACCTGACATTGAGAGCCACACGGCTAATTGTCTGGACCTTCTGCTGACGACTGAACCAGACCGATATCAAGTGTCAGTTTCAGCCCCCCTTGGCAGTTCTAACCACTGGCTGGTTAAGTCCATACTTTTGTGTCCCCCACCTGACTCCAGCCCTAGAGGCACTAGGCGGGTGTGGCGATACAAGTCAGCGGATTGGGATGAGATGCGACATTTCCTTGCTTCTTACCCATGGCTGTCTGTCTGCTTTTCTTCTGGCGATCCGTCGAGCTGCGCGTCTGCTGTTGCCGGGGTTAGCGGTCGAGCGATGGAATACTTTATTCCGTTTTCTGACCTGCCATCTGGGATCAGAGCTCAGGCCTGGTTTGGCTCTGACTGTTTGAAAGCTGAGACAGACAAACAGTCGGCTTATGAAGCTTGGGTTGATGCCAGAAATCGCAAAGCTCCGGATACGCGTAAACAGAAGAAAGCCTTTAACAAGGCAGCCAAGTCCTGCAAAAGGGTCCTGATGAAGGCGCGCTTCAATCACGTTGGCCGCGTAGGAGCCAGACTCTCGTCTTACCCATCTGGGAGTAAGGAGTTTTGGTCTCTAGCCAAATGTGTTGAGGGGAACTTTTGTCGATCCGCACTCCCTCCTTTGCAGAAACCTGATGGAACACTGGCACACACAGCTGTGGAAAAGGCTAATCTGTTTGCCTCTCTGTTTACTGAAAATTCACGGCTAGATGCTGGTATTAAAACATCACCTCAGCGACCTCCTAGTGATTGCAAAATGCGTGAAATCCGCATTCATCAAAAGGAGGTTCTCAAAATATACGCACTCTGGATGTGAATAAAGCTAGTGGTCCCGACGGTATTCCTGCCATTGTTCTGAGGAACTGCGCAGTCGTGTTGTCTCCTGTCTTGACACGCCTGTTCCGTATGTCTTTCCGGGCTGGTAAAGTCCGAAAGCTTGGAAGGTAGCTAACGTACATCCAGTACCAAAAAAGGGTAGACGTGCAGACCCTGTCAACTACCGCCCAATTGCGATCACCTCCATTCTCTGCAAGGTGATGGAGCGTGTAATAAACAATCGTTTACTGGCATACCTCCAAGACAATGACCTCTTATGTGATCGGCAATACGGGTTTCGCCAACGCCGTTCTACTGGAGATCTTCTAGTGTATGCCACGCACCTCTGAGGTGAGGCTCTTGAAAGATATGTTGAGGCACTTGCTGTGTCACTTGACATTTCGAAGGCTTTCGACAGGGTCTGGCACGAAGTCCTTATAGCCAAGCTTCCTGCTTACGGAGTTCCGGCTAGTCTTTGTGCTTGGATTTCAGTTTTCTTAAGGGAACGATCTATTCGAGTGGTTGTTGACGGCTGCTCGTCTGATCTATTAGCAATTAACGCTGGGGTACCACAGGGATCTGTTCTCTCGGCAACGTTATTCCTGCTACATATAAACGACCTGCTCAGACCCGGTATGTTTGGGTATGCGGACGATAGCACGGTTGCAGAGAGATATTTCTCCAGCGCAAAGGCCAAAAAACCGGAAATCGACGATCTTAGAGTGGCAATGGTTGAACGCACCAATTTAACCCTTCAGGCAGTGTCTGACTGGGGCGATGCTAACCTTGTCACATTCAACACTACGAAAAACCAGGCGTGTCTTTTCTCTGCCAAAAAGAGCCCGTTTACCAAGGCTCCCACTTTCCGGGATGTCCCTGTACCTGTGACTCAGCATCTCCAGCTCCTTGGTGTGGACTTATCATCCAACCTGAACTTTGGAAGCTACATTAAATCCAGGGCTAAAACAGCTTCGAAAAAACTAGGCATCCTCTCTAAGGTGCGTAAATATTTTACCTCGAATCAACTGCTGAGTCTTTACTCAGCACAGGTTCGCTCCTGCATGGAGTACTGCTCGCACCTTTGGGATGTATCCGCCCGCTACCAGCTTGAGGCCCTGGCAGCTATTGACAGACGCGCCAGAAAACTTATAAGCGATGAGGCGCTCACAAGTAACCGACTTCAGAGCCTTGACCATCGCCGTATGGTTGCGAGTCTGTGTGTCTTCTACAGGTTACATTTCGGAGAGTGTGCACAGGAATTGCATGAATTAATTCCACCAGCACCATTCCATCATCGGACATCAAGGCGTGGTCTGAGATTCCATCCGTATGTGGTCGATATACCACCTCTTCGTACCTCTCGATTCGCTTCCTTTTTCATCATGCGAACCGCAAAGGAATGGAATTCCCTTCCAGCGTCATTGTTCCCCGATAATTATAATCTTGGGATTTTCAAGGCAAGAGTAAATAGGCATTATTTGAGTTTGCGTGCTTCATCTTAGACCGCATCGTTACTTAACATCAGGTAAGATTGCGGTCAAACGCACTCAAATTTATTTATATAAAAAAAATATAAAAAAGTTGTACTTTTTCGGAAGCTAAAAATGACTTTGTTTTGTTGGCCGTGTGTGAAAAAAGCGTTGTCATGATGTAGGAGAACGCGGCTTTTGGGTCGTCTTTCGCGAACTTTTTCTAACACCCTGGGTAAATAAATGGTAGAATACCACTCGGCATTAACATTCTTTTGATCTTCAAGTGGAATTGTACAGATGGGACCCGTAGCTGAGAAAAAAACGCGATCATTTTTTTACCAACGTTTCTCGCCTGCCTCACTTTTGTTGGCTTATTCTCATTTTCAAACACTCATTCACAAGATTGTTGTTTTTTTTTCGGGTTCAAAACAATTAATCCACCTTTCGTCTCCTGTGACAATGTCATAAACAGCATTAAAATGTACGTAGTCGTACTTCAGTAGCATCTGTGAGCACCATTCCACGCGAGCCCGCTTCTGCTCCGCTGTCAGCTCATGAGGGATCCAACGACAACAAAGTTTCCGAACTTTCAATTCTTCGTGTAAAATTTTCTGGATTTGACTCATACCAATCCCCAATAGTCCTCGAATTGTCTCATGGGTAATCCGCGAGTTTTTTTTCAATTAACCGATTAACAGTAGCCACATTATTTTCGTTGACGGCAGTTGAAGGCCGCCCTTCACGAAATTCGTCATGTAAAGAAACTCGACCTCTCTCAAATTCAGCAAACAATCGCCTCACGGTGCTCAAACAAGGTGCTTCTCTCCCAAAAGCATTTTGAAGACGAGCGGCACAGTCTTGCGGAGAGAGAGAACTTTTAAAATCATAAAAAATCATCGATCTAAAATCTTTTCGACTTAATTCCATTTTCGTTGCATACGTAGAACTTTGATGTGTGATAAAAACAATTGACAAATGATTTCCCGCCAATTGTTTTTTTTTATTACTAAGAAGGTTGCAACGTTTAAAAAAATATAACATTCGTAATTCAAATAGTTCCGATTAGCTAGAAGTGCAAAACTTTTAGTGTGCCCCATGTATAAATGCATTTTAAAAGTTATCAAAAGTTATCACAGTCCGAGACACCCAGGACTTTAATTGGCTGTGCCATAGCGGCTGGCACGTAAGATTTTGTTGCCTTTAATCAACATTTCATTGCAAGGCAAGGGGTTTAAAATTTTTATTTAAAATTACAGTACAGCTGCTACTTTTTATTAAAATCATTCGGTCATTTTGGACAGAAGCCATTGTAAATGTACCCGGTGACGGCAATAGGCTTGCCCCCTATTACGTGGGACTAAAATACTGGCAAATTGTGGGTGTATAATGCACCTCTGCCTACCCCTTTGGGGATATAGGCGTGATATGTGTGTGTGTGTGTATAAAAGTTATCATGCGGGCAAGTTCCTAGTGAAATATGAAATTAATAGCTGAACATCGCGGCTCCGTCTGCGTTATATAGTATCCCGTTCCCGATTCCCCTGGAAACTTCCTATGTTACTTAGGTATAACGTGGCTATATATCAGTGAAAGAATTTTCAAAGTCAGTTCAGTAGTAACGGAGCCTACTTATTCAATGCAAACATATTTCTTACATTTTTGTGTTGAAACATACGAAACAAACGTTATCTTGCCCTGAAAATGGACAAAATCCAAACCAAGAGGTGGCAACTATGGTGCCACTTATTCACTGATGTATTTTTCGATTTCAATCCCTACATATTGACTAGATCAGAAGCTAACTGAATCCGAACGTGTAATAATAGTTATACATGAATTAAAACATCGAAACAGAGAAACTTTTACGTCCATAAAAAAATAATTCCAACAAATATTTTCGCTGGTAGCTCCTCACTCTATCAATATGTTAGAGTAGGTACTATTTCATACATAATATCAATATCTCGCCTATTGTTCAGTTTACAACACATATAATATAATATGTGAGTCGTAAATCTCTGGTGTCTGTTGAAAGCCTGGCTTTAGATTAGGAGGCGTTATTGAGCCGTACATCTTGTGAGGCGAGCCGAGTGACTGCGACGCTACTGCCTCCTGGGGCTTGTCGGTGAGTTGCAACCTAAGACTGATGTTACACTGAATATAAGATAAGGTAATAAAGGTACCTACTATTTATTTTACATACTCAAAAATAGTAAGAGCTTAATCTAAATGCTTTAAAACTAATGTGAAAAGAGCAGCCTTTACGCTAAAAAGCGATCCCATTCAAGCACCAGAACGCTTTTGAATAGCACTAACTAGTTTTTAGAGTGTTACAGAGTCAATTTAGTCAGTAGAGTATAATTTTCGTAGTCAGTTTTTGTTGAGATTTGGTCGTTGGACTTTTTTGCAAAGTGTCTGAATTGAGTGATCTACATTTTGAGCAATGCTGGAGCAACGAGTTTTGGTTATTTTTCACTATGTCATATTTTTATAACTCCACACTAAATCTAAATGCACACATTGACTGGACTTAAAATTGCGCGCGGAGCGCAGTATTGCCAACTGAGATAGAAAAATAACTACGCATTAGGAAACAAATAAAACTCCGTAGCAGAAAATACGTTTAATAAATAAAAAAAAAATGTAAAATGAATAAATTATCATGAATCCTGTTTTATTCAGTAATAGCAGACGGCTTCGCCCGTTTGACAAATTATAAACTAAAAAGCCTTCCTCGAGAACCACTCATCTATTGGTGAAAACCGCATCAAATCCATTGCGTAGTTTTAAACAAAGTTCTGTATGTATATACAGAACTTTGTTTTATAATATGTATTGAAGTGATGATTATGATTCAGTCAATCTATGTATTACAAAAATCCATACATTTACTGATGACATAAGATACCGTTGTAACAAAAGATGACGATACTTCGTACAGTGTGTAATATGCTTAAAAGGTCTTTAGAAGTATGGTGTTATTTTGCGCGTCTGAGACATATTATTCTAATTAGCGTTTTAGGAGCTTTCATTATGATGACATGTATAATATATAATTAATGTTGTGTACGTAAAACATCTTTCGCCTGAATTAAAATAGTACTTACAGGTCTTATGTATGTAGAAAGGATGTTTAATTTTCCTAGTTTAAGAAGATTAGATATCGACGAATTGAATCAAACACAACATTTTCAAACGGCCACAAAATAAAATAATTACATAGGTATAAAATGGAAAGTGTCCGATAATGGTAGTAGGCATGCCCCCTATTCAGAGAAAGGTAAAAAAATCACTACCCCTATTACGTGGGACCAAACTAATTTATTTATTTATTTATTTACACATAACAGATTACAACCGAAAAAATACAGAAAATACAAATCAGAAAGATCAGAATCCAGGTTGCATTCCAAAAGAATGTGTATACAAAAGAAGTACCTTTAAGGAGTTGATATAAACATATAAAGTTTACAGTTTTAACAAACAGGACATTTCAAAATAGGAGTTTCAAACCACAATACTCTGATTTAAAAGCTGTTTCACAATTCTTACAAACAAAAACAGTTTAGGTACAATGACATCGAAGGTTGGGTTATCCCTGGCGATTTCGTTGCACTGACGAGCCATCCTAACCAGGGGGTTGTAGAACGAAGTATTATTTTTTTGCACTTGTAAGTCAAAGAGTCCCATTTGATTTGATCTACAAGCGCTATATCTAATATTAAAGGTTAATTGAACCACAAACTAGGTACGTCAAATATTGAATGAACAATTTTATAAAGATGAGTAAGGTCAAAGTACCGTCTGCGTACCTCCAGCCTCTGTACATTAAATCTAATAAAGCGCGCATCGTAATCGATAATATTACGGCCCAAGTGTTGACGGTAACATAATATTCGTAGGCACTTTCTCTGCACCCTTTCTATATTGTCAATGTGAACATTCTAGTAAGCGTATTCTAAAATGCTTCTTACGAGTGTGTAGTACAAGTAGAGAAAAGAATTAGTACATTTAAAGTCCTTAGTAGTCCTTACAATAAACCCTAACAGCTGATTGGATCTCGTCGCTATGTGTTGGTAATGTTCACGAAATGTAAGTTTATTATCAAAAATGATCCCAAGATCTTTAATAACATTGGATCTCCTAAGGACTTGGTCGTCAATCGTGTAATCAGTAACGATCCCATGACGCCTGTTAGTAAAAGTAATAGTGAAGCATTTGGCAATATTGATGGACATAAAATTACTTCTGCACCAACTAGAGATAGCAGTCAGATCTCTCTGCAAGAGGTTGCAGTCATTAGGAGAGACTATCGCTTTGAATATTTTAAAATCATCGGCATATAAGAGACATTCGCAGGAAATGTTCTTTATGAGATCGTTAATGAATACTATGAAAAACAACGGCCCCAAATGTGACCCCTGAGGAACCCCGGATGGAACATTAGTAGGAGACGAGGTGTACCCTCTCAAAGCCACCAACTGACTTCTGTTAGTCAGATACGAGGACAACCAGCGAAAGAGACTACCGTGAACACCGTACGCGGCGAGTTTGCTGCAAAGTAATCCATGATTCACTTTGTCAAAAGCCTTTGAGAAGTCCGTGTAGATAGAGTAAACCTGGCCTCCCACCGCAAAACTCTTACACAGGTAGTTTTTTGTACACTAAAAGGTTAGTTGTTGTCGATCGTGCCTTCACGAAACCATGCTAGTTTTCAGATATCATAGGCCTGAAATGGCTGTACAACTGAGTATATGTTAGAGATTCGAAGAGCTTCGCAAAACATGACAAAATACTTATGGGTCTATAATTTTCGCACCTAGACTTGTCGCCGCTCTTAAAAATGGGGACAATCTAACTAGGTACTGGCAAAGTGTAGATGTGTAATTGTGTAATGGCACCTCTACCTACCCCTTCAGGAATATAGGCACGATGGTACCTAATGTATGTATGTATAACATACCAAAATATGGCAACGAATTTATCATAGTAGGTATACGTCATAGTTAAACAACTAATCTTTCTCTTTTATTTTATTTTTTATTTATATTTTTTTCGTCAAATTGACGCCGCCCGCCTGGTGGTAAGTCGTGACGACGTCTAGCGATTGTGGGCCACTCTCACAGCACACATTACTATTGAGAGTGGCCCTCTACTTGACGACCTACTGATGTGCCTCTTCACGCTCCGCTTAAAGAACCCAGGATTATATGTGGGAGGAAACACGTGCACAGGCAGGGCGTTCCAGGCCACTATCGTTCGGCAGAGAAACGAACGTTTAAAACGTTCGGTTCTCGCGAACATGCTATCCACTGTGTGGGGGTGGCATCTCTGCCCGGCACGAGTCGTTCGGGATCGGAAGGAAGAGGGTGGGATCAGATTGAAGAGCTCTTCAGAACACTCGCCGTGGTAAATACGGTAGAATGCGGCCAAGGAAGCTATTGTTCGGCGCTGAGCTAGCGGCTCAAGGCTTCCCGTTACCTCCGGACAACCAATAATACGGATAGCCCGTCGCTGCATAGCGTCGAGAGCGTCCAGCAGATACTTCGCGGAGCCGTCCCAGAGGTGAGAGCAGTATTCGACGCAGGGTCTAATCTGCGTCTTGTACAGCAGACACCTCTGGTCCGGTGTAAAGAATCTCTTTACCTTATTCAGTATTCCTAGTTTCCGCGAAGCTAGCCCTATACATCTTTCGATGTAGTTTTTATTATTGAGCTCTCGACGAACGTCTATGCCAAGGATATCAAGGTTGTCCTTCATTGGTAATAATGCATTCTGAAGAGAGGGTAGGGGAAGGAAAGGGGATTTCTTCGCAGTAAATGCACACGCCTGTGTTTTGCGGGCATTGAACTCGACCAGGTTCTCGGTACCCCATTGAGAGATACTGTCGAGGTTACGGTCGAGATCAGCCACGAGTCGTCGTCTCTCCTCCTCAATCTCAGATCGCCCCGCCGTCGGACGAACCGAGTAACTCCCGTGCAGTGTGCTGTCATCTGCATAGCAATGAATGTTCCCGAGGGATAGCATATCATTGATATGCAGAAGAAAGAGAGTTGGTGATAGTACGGACCCCTGCGGTACCCCGGCATTCACTTGCAAGAAGCGAGAAGCCTGGCCATCGCAGAGGACCCGCACTCGGCGCTCGTTTAAAAAGCTGGCAATCCAGCTGCACAGTTGAGGAGGTAGACCATATGCCGGAAGCTTGGAAAGGAGCGAAGCATGCCAGACCCTATCGAAGGCTTTGGCGATGTCCAGGCTAATAGCCAAGGACTCGCCGTGCCTTTCCATAGCCCCACCCCAGACATGCCTTACGAATGCCAGAAGATCACCCGTTGATCGCTTTGGCCTGAAGCCGTATTGTCGATCATTGATTAGCGAGTGATCCTCTAGGAATTGCATGAGCTGCTTATTTATAAGGAGCTCAAGCACCTTGCAAATGACTGAGGTGACAGCTATGGGTCGATAGTTGCCTGGATCGGACCGATCCCCTTTCTTGGGGATCGGTTGTACGTTCGCCTCCTTCCAGACCTCCGGCACGAGCCCTGAAGAGTATGACAGGCGGTACAGACGCGTTAATACTGGAGACAACTCAGCTGCACATTTTCGTAGCACCACCGCCGGAATGCCGTCAGGGCCACTGGCTTTCCGCGTGTCGAGTGACCGCAGCACTGCCCGTACATCACATTGCCTGATAACAATATCAGGCATTGTGTGGCCACAGTTGGCGATGGCGGGGGGCTGCAGGCCACGGTCGTCGACCCGGGAATTAGCCGCAAAGAGGTCTGCGAGCATATCCGCTTTCTCTTGGGCTTTGTGAGCCAGTGTTCCATCTGGGTAACGCAGCGGTGGCAGCGAGGGCTGACAAAAGTTAGATTGCACGGCTTTGGCCAGTTGCCAGAATCCACGGCTGCCCGTGGGATGGGAAGTGAGCTCCTGACCAAGCCGCGCGACGCGCTGGGCATCCGCTCTCTTAAAGGCCCTCTTACTCGACTTTGTGGCCCGGTTGTACGCTGCTTTGAGGTGGCCCACGTTTGGGTCGCGCACAGCCCGGGCCCTGATCCAGGCGCGATATGCCGACTGTTTTTGTCGAACAGCTTTGGCACAATCTCGCCCGAACCAGGGACGGGCTCTGCGGATACTGGCGACATCAGTGAAAGGGATGTAATAATCCATCCCTAAACTGATCTCGCCAGCAATAGCAGAAGCACTATCCGAAGGAGCCTTTCCTACAAAGCAGCGCTGGCTCCAGGGGACGGACGCAAAATAATCGCGTAGACCGTCCCAATCCGCTGACGAGTAGTGCCATAGTCGTCGTGACGTTTGCACAGGACGTGCAGGAGGTGACACCTTCATGCCAGCGTGAACAACACAGTGGTCGGAACTACCCAGTGGGGCTCCTACCGAAACACTGTACTGGGCTGGGCGACTCGTCAGCAGTAGATCCAGCAGAGCGGGCGCGTGATCTGACCTGTCTGGTATCCGGGTGATCCCGCATACCATCTGGGTCAGACCGTGGGAGAGAGCGAACGCATGGGCGGCTCTACCCGCATGATCAGTCTTGAGGGACCCAGCCATTCAATGTGATGGCCATTGAAGTCCCCCAGAAACACTAGGTCAGCGTTCGGGAACCGCACCTGCGCTTCATCAGCCGTCTCGCTGAGGTACTGGAAGAGCTTTGTTGTCTCAGAATCCCCTGTGTGGGATCGGTAGACGCACACGTAGATCTGGCTCATAGAGCCATGGTCTACGTGCAGCCAAAGGACGGAATTGGAGGGGTTCTCTAGGCAGCGCAACCGGCGGCAGCAAACATCCGCCCTGACGAACACGCACACCCCGGCTTTGTCTCGAAATTGTTCCTCGATGACATAGCCGGGGTAACACAGGTAAGACGTGTCGTCAGGGCGGCGTATTTGTGTCTCCGTGAGGAACATCACAGCGGGCCGTGCCGTCTCAAGGTGGTGGTGGACGGTATCGAGGTTCGCATGGAGTCCACGGACGTTAGTGAACTCCACCTCGAAATGTGAAGTTGTGGGGTTTCCTAGGGCCGCTGTGTAACGTTTATTTCTTTTTTGTTGCACTGCCATTGTAGATTTTGAAGAAGAAGCGTGAAGACAGGGCGACATTTGGTGCAGCAGTAAGTGACAAAGCGCAGGGGCTAGCTTTGTCTAGAACCGTGTGGTTAGGTCGGAGCCGACTCGCCGGACGGAAGGGCTCCCAAACCCCCCTGATGCAAGGCCGCCGCTACCCCACACCGGTTACCACCCGGAGCGGCGATCCCACATCAGGATTATGCGCAACATGTGGGGCAGCCTCCTGGGGTGGTTGGCCCCAGGCGGGCCCCATGACTGTGTTGCGGGCGGCCGCGGCAACGCCGTTGCTAAGGGTCTCCCTGGCCGGCGAATCGACCCACACCACCCACACTAGACTCCGTTTCGCCCCCACTGGTCCCATGCCTGCTGCACCATACATCGCCCCGGGCCCGGCGGTGCAGCTGCTGAACCCCTAACGCAACCCAGCCTGGGCTGGGTTACTTGGGGGGCTTTAGCACAGCTGCACGGTGGTACCCCCCCGGACCAACACTGTTGTACCACCTGGTACCCACGTAGGGGCCGAAGCCACTCCATAGGTACCGTAAATTAACGAGCCTCGTCCGTTTATCAGCAGGTGCGCCACTAGCAGGTGAGGTCGCTGGGGCCCTATAGATGTTGGTAGAGCCCCTTTGCACCCAACAATCTCTTGAATAAATGATTACAATTTGACAAAACAGCTTGTCAAATATGCAAAGACCTCCGATGGGAATTGGCCAACTAAGCACCACATCTGCACTGTCACTTCATATTTTGCATTTCCAATTCAAAATGACTAACTCACACAATTTGGTGTACGTACATTTGCAACTTGTCAATTAATATAAATTCAGTTCCCAAATGCCACTAAACAATGTTATTATCCGTGTTTAATTGGTTTGGTTTATTGGAGTGACTTAATAGGCAGACATAGAATAAAACAAAGCCTGTCCTATCTCGATTATATGTATGCTTAGATCTTGAACATTTCGTAACGGATTTTTTGGGTTTGACCTATGGTTCTTGGGGAAGGTTTTTGTCGTATATAATTTGTCAAGCAGGCGCAGCCGTAGGCGTCCGCTAGTTAAATAAAAAAATAGGTACCTAATCATTGAATATCATTTAAGTAAGTAGGTACCAGGTACAAATGATCGTGTCCCAGTATTTAAATCTTTATGCACAACGGTGTACAAGGGCGGACTTAAGGCCATTAGGCATTTTCTTCCAGTCGACCTTGATGCAGAAATTACATTCAGGTAGGTGCTCAATGTTGGTTGTGAAATTGTGATCGACAATGGTACTAATACAAATACTTGCCCATCGACACGATAAGAAGACTAATTAAGGAACAAATAAAATATTACCATTAAATAATATTACAATTAAAATAGTATCAAAACGGTAAAAAATCACGTTTGATGTATGCGAGCCCCTTAAAAGTTTATTACATTCTGTTTTTAGTATTTCTTGTTCAACAGAAATACATCATCTGTGAAAATTTCAACTTTCTAGCTATCACGGTCCATGAGATACAGCCCAAGACAGGCGGACGGACGGACAGCAAACTCTCAGTAACAGGGTTCCCATTTTACCCTTTGGATACGGAACCCTAAAAAAGACTTAATTAAACAAAAAGTTATTGTAGAAATTGTGTACCGAAAACATAGGAGTAAATCTTAAAATAACGTTTAAAACCGAACGTTGATATTGACAACCTTTTGAAACTATATGCCATAAAATTATAAGCTGGGCGACACATCAATGACCACGACAATTGAATGACCGACCGGACGAGGGGCGCGTTCGGCCGCCCAATCCATTATGCAGATTGCTGGTCCGATTGCGGCATTGTCGTTGGCTCGCTTCACCAGAATTATGTACCACGTACCATGCGAGCCTGAACCCCACGATCCGATGCCCTCGTGATCCATTCTATGGATATTGTTCCGGGGATTAATGACTGATTGATAGTCATAGTCCATAGAAAATCTGTTTCCAATATGCAATTGGATTGAAGAGTTATTGTACACGCGAACCTAGTGCACTTTGGTGATGTTGTCTGGCTTTCCCTAAAATTATTGTAAACCACCATTAGGGACACCACGGTAGGTACTTAAATTTTTCGAATTTAAAATTTGACTGTTTGGTTACCCAATATGGTAATGCACTTAGCATGTGTATCGCAACGGAACTTGAAAGAGTAAAACCATTTGTGTTTTAAATGTTTTACTCTTTCATATATATGTTACGGCTAATACCCGAAGTGCGGCTGCACCTAGTTTTAGCCGGTTAGAACTAGGTGTAGCCACTTACTCTTGGTTAAACCTAGTATGGTTAGGTTAGGTTAGGTTAAAACTGTGACTACCTACGCACGAGCCGAGCGAGCGAAGCGAGCGGTGCCGCGGCAGCGGCCGGCGAGTGCCAGAAACTTGCATTAATAAAAAAAAGAGATTTCTCCCAGGTGAAAGTGACAACTGGACCTAGTTGTAGCCGGCATGTTGAAGGCTAGAGCTAGTTTTACCCGAAAACAATCGGCTCGTACTAGGTTTAACCAAGAGTAAGTGGCTACACCTAGTTCTAACCGGCTAAAACTAGGTGCAGCCGCACTTCGGGTATTAGCCGTAACATATATATATATATCGGCTTTCGAACAAAAATTCGCATCAAAATTTGTCAATTCGTTCAGCTGCTTTGCCACGAACAGACAGCAGATGAACAGGTTAAACTGTTTTCCGTCAGGGGTTAAAAACACAATCCGCATTCTTTTGAACAAAAGCGACGCGTATCTTCATTGGTAACACAACTGTTTTTTAATTACAATTGTCTAATTCTTAAAAAAATGATCACAAGTACATATTATTAGCTTTCTCCACTCGATGGTGCAAGATTAGAATATAAATATTAATGTCGTGGACTCCAGATTTCCCTTGAGTCAATCCATGACCAAATTGAAGTATATTCAAACGAATTTTATACGATTGCAGAAGAGAATTAATTTTAAGTAGGTTAAATAAGATTGTGGTTTCCACCTACTGGCAGGTGTCTAATGAAAAACTTAATACCTACTCAAAATCATTAGTTAACCGTGTGTAACCAAGAAAGTATGCAAGAATTCTACATAAAAAGAGTCGTTAGCGTCCACTAGTTACAAATAAAAATGGGCTTAATTTTTTTGTTGCCTTTTGACATGTACGTAAGGATATTTATCCGATTCGAGACAACAACTCGTTGCGCGTTGATCAGTAAGTAAAAGTATAGACAAGAAAAGGTATACAAGTCAATCGCCGAGTGCCTGCTTATCCCAATCCCTGCGGATTGAGTTTCCCGATACTTCGGCTACACTCCATCCCGGGCAGACACTGGAAGTCATGAATACATAATTATCTCTTGACTATTAATATTTTTACCCACCCTGTGGCGTTGATTGCCTTTTGAATTTATTACTAACCCCACGATAGACCATTTTCGTATTTATTAAGACCACCTGCCTCGGCCGCGGTGCGCAGCTCGGTGAGTGAATTATGAGCCAACAGATTTTGCTAATAGAATATTTTATTTTGCAAGTCTCTCTATGGCTAAGCGGATTTATTTTTACGAACACTGTTGTGAGAGCATGGGTTCTTTTTTGTTTTGTTTGATTCTGCTCAACTGTCTTTTCAACCGACTTCCAAAAACGGAGGAGTTATCAATTCAACTTCATGTTTTTTTTGTTTGTTACCTCATATCTTCGGACTGGGTGAACCGATTTTGATTTTTTTTTATTGGGAGCTAATACTTCCCAAGTGGTCTCATTTCAATTTGGTCCCATTGCGACAACTATTTGGTACCATTTCGGTAGTTTGAAGTCGGTTGCTGTGTCAATTTTAGACGTGTATTTATTAACGTCAAAAACACGTCAAAAATTGGAGAAGAGGTTGTGAATAAAAATTCGTAGATCATCATTGCATAAATATTTGTGTCCCTTCGTCCAGCATACTCACCATGGAATCCTGATATTTCATGAATGCCATAAATTGTGCTGAAATAGTGCTAATTAGTGCCCAAAGGAAAAAAATAGTGCTCTTATACTTAAGAAATTACAGCCATAGTTTGATGAGTATGCTGGACGAAGGTCACCTCCGTTTGTGGAATCTGTGTACGCTTCAACCATAATTCATACTTAAAAAAATTGTACCCAAATAGTGTCAAATGGTGCCCAAAAACAAAAACGGTGCTCTAATAACTCCGAAGTTATAGGCTTCGTTCAGTACGCGAATACCGAACGAGCTATAGGTACAATTTACGGCTTAAAAAATTGTGCTTCAAATAGTGCTCAATATCAGTCCAATTTTCGCTTGACTTTTGACCTAGAAAACCATTAAATTTAATTGTAAACTTTTACATAACACTAGATTTAGTACAGTCGAGTTCAAAACTTTCTAATAACTTACATTTTACGCAACTTACATTCGACGCAAAAACGACGGAAATTTGACGTGTCTGTGTTTGTGTGTGTGTGTCTATGGCATCGTAGCTCCCGAAAGGATGATCCGATTTGGATTTTGTTTTTTTTTGTAAGGTGAATTAGTCGGGAGTGTTCTTAGCTATGTGTGATGAAAATCGGTTCAGTCGTTTAAAAGATACGGGGAGATGAGATGGAAATAAAACAACAATTTGCCGATAAATGCATGAAACACAAAGCGTTATTTTGTTCTAAAGCGGCAAGCAGCAATTTGTATTTTATTGTACGTATTATCCTATTACTACACTCGAGGGTTTTTTTTTTTTTTTTTTTTTTTTTTTAATATTTGGTCCGCCAAATTGACGCCGCCCGCCTGGTGGTAAGTCGTGACGACGTCTAGCGATTGTGGGCCACTCTCACAGCACACATTACTATTGAGAGTGGCCCTCAACTTGACGACCTACTGATGTGCCTCTTCACGCTCCGCTTAAAGAACCCAGGATTATATGTGGGAGGAAACACGTGCACAGGCAGGGCGTTCCAGGCCACTATCGTTCGGCAGAGAAACGAACGTTTAAAACGTTCGGTTCTCGCGAACATGCTATCCACTGTGTGGGGGTGGCATCTCTGCCCGGCACGAGTCGTTCGGGATCGGAAGGAAGAGGGTGGGATCAGATTGAAGAGCTCTTCAGAACACTCGCCGTGGTAAATACGGTAGAATGCGGCCAAGGAAGCTATTGTTCGGCCCTGAACTAGCGGCTCAAGGCTTCCCGTTACCTCCGGACAATCTATAATACGGATAGCCCGTCGCTGCATAGCGTCGAGAGCGTCCAGCAGATACTTCGCGGAGCCGTCCCAGAGGTGAGAGCAGTATTCGACGCAGGGTCTAATCTGCGTCTTGTACAGCAGACACCTCTGGTCCGGTGTAAAGAATCTCTTTACCTTATTCAGTATTCCTAGTTTCCGCGAAGCTAGCCCTATACATCTTTCGATGTAGTTTTTATTATTGAGCTCTCGACGAACGTCTATGCCAAGGATATCAAGGTTGTCCTTCATTGGTAATAATGCATTCTGAAGAGAGGGTAGGGCAAGGAAAGGGGATTTCTTCGCAGTAAATGCACACGCCTGTGTTTTGCGGGCATTGAACTCGACCAGGTTCTCGGTACCCCATTGAGAGATACTGTCGAGGTTACGGTCGAGATCAGCCACGAGTCGTCGTCTCTCCTTCTCAATCTCAGATCGCCCCGCCGTCGGACGAACCGAGTAACTCCCGTGCAGTGTGCTGTCATCTGCATAGCAATGAATGTTCCCGAGGGATAGCATATCATTGATATGCAGAAGAAAGAGAGTTGGTGATAGTACGGACCCCTGCGGTACCCCGGCATTCACTTGCAAGAAGCGAGAAGCCTGGCCATCGCAGAGGACCCGCACTCGGCGCTCGTTTAAAAAACTGGCAATCCAGCTGCACAGTTGAGGAGGTAGACCATATGCCGGAAGCTTGGAAAGGAGCGAAGCATGCCAGAACCTATCGAAGGCTTTGGCGATGTCCAGGCTAATAGCCAAGGACTCGCCGTGCCTTTCCATAGCCCCACCCCAGACATGCGTTACGAATGCCAGAAGATCACCCGTTGATCGCTTTGGCCTGAAGCCGTATTGTCGATCATTGATTAGCGAGTGATCCTCTAGGAATTGCATGAGCTGCTTATTTATAAGGAGCTCAAGCACCTTGCAAATGACTGAGGTGACAGCTATGGGTCGATAGTTGCCTGGATCGGACCGATCCCCTTTCTTGGGGATCGGTTGTACGTTCGCCTCCTTCCAGACCTCCGGCACGAGCCCTGAAGAGTATGACAGGCGGTACAGACGCGTTAATACTGGAGACAACTCAGCTGCACATTTTCGTAGCACCACCGCCGGAATGCCGTCAGGGCCACTGGCTTTCCGCGTGTCGAGTGACCGCAGCACTGCCCGTACATCACATTGCCTGATAACAATATCAGGCATTGTGTGGCCACAGTTGGCGATGGCGGGGGGCTGCAGGCCACGGTCGTCGACCCGGGAATTAGCCGCAAAGAGGTCTGCGAGCATATCCGCTTTCTCTTGGGCTTTGTGAGCCAGTGTTCCATCTGGGTAACGCAGTGGTGGCAGCGAGGGCTGACAAAAGTTAGATTGCACGGCTTTGGCCAGTTGCCAGAATCCACGGCTGCCCGTGGGATGGGAAGTGAGCTCCTGACCAAGCCGCGCGACGCGCTGGGCATCCGCTCTCTTAAAGGCCCTCTTACTCGACTTTGTGGCCCGGTTGTACGCTGCTTTGAGGTGGCCCACGTTTGGGTCGCGCACAGCCCGGGCCCTGATCCAGGCGCGATATGCCGACTGTTTTTGTCGAACAGCTTTGGCACAATCTCGCCCGAACCAGGGACGGGCTCTGCGGATACTGGCGACATCAGTGAAAGGGATGTAATAATCCATCCCTAAACTGATCTCGCCAGCAATAGCAGAAGCACTATCCGAAGGAGCCTTTCCTACAAAGCAGCGCTGGCTCCAGGGGACGGACGCATAATAATCGCGTAGACCGTCCCAATCCGCTGACGAGTAGTGCCATAGTCGTCGTGACGTTTGTACAGGACGTGCAGGAGGTGACACCTTCATGCCAGCGTGAACAACACAGTGGTCGGAACTACCCAGTGGGGCTCCTACTGAAACACTGTACTGGGCTGGGCGACTCGTCAGCAGTAGATCCAGCAGAGCGGGCGCGTGATCTGACCTGTCTGGTATCCGGGTGATCCCGCATACCATCTGGGTCAGACCGTGGGAGAGAGCGAACGCATGGGCGGCTCTACCCGCATGATCAGTCTTGAGGGACCCCAGCCATTCAATGTGATGGCCATTGAAGTCCCCCAGAAATACTAGGTCAGCGTTCGGGAACCGCACCTGCGCTTCATCAGCCGTCTCGCTGAGGTACTGGAAGAGCTTTGTTGTCTCAGAATCCCCTGTGTGGGATCGGTAGACGCACACGTAGATCTGGCTCATAGAGCCATGGTCTACGTGCAGCCAAAGGACGGAATTGGAGGGGTTCTCTAGGCAGCGCAACCGGCGGCAGCAAACATCCGCCCTGACGAACACGCACACCCCGGCTTTGTCTCGAAATTGTTCCTCGATGACATAGCCGGGGTAACACAGGTAAGACGTGTCGTCAGGGCGGCGTATTTGTGTCTCCGTGAGGAACATCACAGCGGGCCGTGCCGTCTCAAGGTGGTGGTGGACGGTATCGAGGTTCGCATGGAGTCCACGGACGTTAGTGAACTCCACCTCGAAATGTGAAGTTGTGGGGTTTCCTAGGGCCGCTGTGTAACGTTTATTTCTTTTTTGTTGCACTGCCATTGTAGATTTTGAAGAAGAAGCGTGAAGTTTTCACTTGACCGAATACTCCTCCTGAACGGCTGAACCGATCTTCCTCAAATTTTGCATGGTGGCAGTGACCATGCTCGTGAGTGCATATATCTGAAATCAGAAACATCTAAGTGACCACAGAGGAATAATCACCGAAAAACCTGTTCCAGGAGGACTTAGATAGTTATACCGAGAGAAATACACATAATGCGCGCACCATACATAATTTTGACCTGAAAAGAGGTCAAATAGACCATCAGTTTAAAAAGAAAATCAGAAATTAAAAAAAAAAAAAAATTGTCAAAAAAATTTTTAGAAAGTCTCGCTTCAGCTCAATTTTGCACCGCTACCCGCCGCGCACACCTAGTTGAGCGGAGCGAAGCAGAGCTCAATCTTAGGCGACAAGTGTAAATCGTTTGTGCGTCTACTCCTCCGAAACGGCTCGACCGATTTTGACCAAATTTGGCATCCTGGTCGACATCATAACCTACCTATTTTATTGGCTGCAATAGACTATTAGTGCCCAGACATTTTTTTTTGGGAAATATTTCACCCTACTAGCAATGAAGTAATAAGAGTAGATTTCATTTACGCTTACAATTTACGCTTCAAAAAAAACAAAAAAATAATTAATAAATATTAAAATAAATTAAATTAGCATTTAATCGACAGTTTTTGAGATGTGAGAAAATACCACAATTATTCCCAATCATATAACCGCCCACAATTAGAATTTTTAATATTTTTATACAAAAACATGTGTGAACGACTGTACCTCATTCAACGTTAGTATGTAGAAGTTTACAATTAAATTGAATGGTTTTCTAGATCAAAAGTCAAGCGAAAATTGGACTGATATTGGGCACTATTTCAAGTACAATTTTTTAAGCCGTAAATTATACCTATAGCTCGTTCGGTATTCGCGTAGTGAAGTGAGTATGCTGGGCATAAAACCTACGCCCAGCATACTCACTGAACGAAGTCTATAATTCCGGAGTTATTAGAGCACCGTTTTTTCTTTTTGGGCACCATTTGGCACTATTTGGGCACTGTTTTTTTAAGTATGAATTATGGTTGAAGAATACACAGATTCCACAAACGGAGTGGGTACGGAGCGGTGAGTATGCTGGGTGAAACCTTCGTCCAGCATACTCATCGGACTATGGCTGTAATTTCTTAAGCATAAGAGCACTATTTTTTCCTTTGGGCACTAATTAGCACTATTTCAGCACAATTTTTTGGCATTTATGAAATATCAGGATTCCATGGTGAGTATGCTGGACGAAGGGACACAAATATTTGACACAAAAAAACCGGCTAAGTGCGTGTCGGGCCACGCATAGAATAGGGTTCCGTAGTCACACCTTACCTCTATAACTTATGAACTAACAGACTTATCGGATTCGTTATAAACTTCCTTAAAAGTTTTTTATTCTTCGCGCCAACCGTTTATATTTTAAAGAGGATGCTAGGTTTTACCAAAAACATTTGCAACAAAATGGAATATCTCGCAAACGAATACTCAAATCAAAAAAAAAAACTTTGCAAACTCTCAATGTTTTTAAAATACCAGGTATCATATAGGTACATAAGTATATAATTATACCCCATACTTTGGGGTAGACGCAAGAAAACAAAAACTAATTCTGTTGAAATATAGGGAAGGTACCCCAAAAAAAAATTGTTCATAATTTTCTTTTCGCACTTTGTCAACGTAGTAAATACGCATATCCATGCCAAGTTTCATGTTTGTAGTACTCACCGTTTAGGAGAAAAAATTTTTTTTATTTATAGATGATGTATGCAAAAAAAAAGTGTGTGTGTCAGCTCCGACGCACGACTGGAGTTTACTCCTTAAGTACGAGTATCTAACCATAACAAATTAGAAAGGTGCGCACTAGAGGTGCTCACCAAAAACGTGACACGATTTTCGTTACTTGTTAGTAGGTTTTACCCCTCGGATTTTTCTCATACCGGGCGCCTTATATATGAAAATCGATTCTTAAGGAGTAAACTCCAAAAACTCAAACAATTTCACAAATACAGTGCAAGTAAATAGTTCAACTCATTATCAAACTAACCAAATGGTAATTCTAATTAAACATCAGTGCATATCGAATTCAGCCATTTGTGATAACAAAGCATCTATAAACAGGTAACGTAAACTTAGTTTCTCTTCAGCACACACAGCATTATTATGCTCTAAGCTCACAATATCAATTTTCACTTAAAAGCACATACTAATATTGGACATTGGAACTGATTGCAAAGTGTTCGTAGTTAGCTGATAAACTGTGCGCACGCAAATGTTTGTGGATTGCTCTCATTAACGGAATGAGCTCATGGTACAATAAAGCAATTTACTGCGTAGAATAGCCGCTGACTATGAACATAAAGCATGTGTTGATAACTATAAAATAAACGGTTATGGGGTGTCACAAAAATGGTATGTTCAAATTCTGTCTCAATTGTTACTTTGTCAAAAATATATGGAACTAATGAGAAAAAATATTCTTACTGATTTTCTGACACTCTCCATGGGACAAATCGACAGTGGAACTAGTGAGAATATTTGACAGATTTTGATCGGATTCTTCTCACTAGTTTGAGCGTAGCAGTTCGATGGAACTAGGGAGAAATATTTTTTCTGAAGAATCAGAATAGATATCTATTCTATTAGCGCCTAACTACCAACTTATACATAGGTCTCGATATCTTGACATTTATACTACTAGTGGTTCTGTAAACAGTGGATCTCGCGTTATTTTCGCATTTTTCCCCCATTTCTCCCCCATTTTCCCCCCAATCGAAAAATCCCTTCGAAAAAAGTTGCGCCTTGCAACAAAGAACACTTGTGCCAAATTTCATGAAAATCGGCTGAAAAATGCGCCCTGTAGACCAGAACTGACACACATACCAACAATGCCAAATCGGCCAGTCCTCGGGTTAAAACTGAGACGCTTCGCTCGCTCGCTCAATTAAACTTCTTATTATCCGGTTTTTGTACCAAACACATTAGTACTTCCCAAAGATCAAAGACCGCCACGCGTTTCTGAATCATTGTACTTGTAATGAAATGAGTGCGCTCCTTGAGAATCCCTTAATTCAGTTGATACAAAATGTACTTTCAGCGTTTCATGTTTAATTAGGCGAGAATAAATACGTACAGTGAGCAAATGCCCGGCGGCCTAACGCCTTTGTCCTTTGTGATGGATTTCATAACTTTCTTGCACCGACTCGACGGTGCTCACAGACGACTACACGAAATGGTTTAATTTTAATAATTCAGTAGAAAAGGTGTTTCTTTCGTTAGCGCTACTTGTAGAAATTTCAGTGAATGTAATACTTTTAGAAAGGTAAAAGTTATTTTAAGTGAGCGTAGGATTGACTACATAAAAAAAAATTTGAATAACTAATGTAGTTTTGGAAACAAACAAGTAACAAATATATTTCGTAAGTATGTACTTGTTAGTTGTTCCAATTTGACCCAAATTCTAAAAACACTAAGTTTACGTAGAATTTTGGGTTAAGTGGCCCATTAACATGATAATAAATGGTTTTATGGAGACTTGGTTATAGCTCAGATGACACAATCTCAGTAAAATAAGAATAAAACTGAAATGACTAAAACTGGGTCTATCGTGTTCAACAATCAGTTTATTAACATGTAATTTGACTCCTTTTACAAGTTTTCCATTGCGATCCACACCAGTAGCTGGGTATAGCAAGTATAAATATAATTTACATACTTATAATAATACTTATAATTTATTCTTAACTAGCTGTTGCCCGCAGCTCCGCCTGCGAGCTTTCTTGATCACTAGTTACTGATTTATTATGTATAGCTGTTGAGCGATATGGTATCTTAAGATAAAATATTATAGTATCTTAGCCGTGTGCAGCGCCCCTTAGTGAACTCCACTGCGGGTGACATAACCTACGACAAACTTATTATTTGTGGTTGGTACAGTAATCGGGTCTAGGGATCGAACCGCAAACTTAAGTTAAGTAGTAGTTAGTTAAGTAGTTAAGTAGTGTAGATAAATAAATAAACTATCACATTTGTAACATCATCATCATCATTCAACCGGTTGACGTCCAATGCTGGGCGTAGTCCTCCCCCAACGAACGCCATAACATTCGGTCCTGCACTTTGCGCATCCAGTGACTTCCCGCCTTTAACCATGTCGTCGGTCCACTTTCGAGGACCCTTTGGCCCCATCGGCCTTCGGTTCTACGAGCGATATATCCTGCCCAATGCCACTTGAGCTTGGCGAATCTGTGGGCTGTCGGTGACCCTGGTCCTCCTTCGGATCTCGTCGTTACAAATTCTATCATGAAGTGACACTCCGAGCATAACCCATATTTGTAACATAAATAGACTTATCTGGAGATAATACAGGATAAGTAATTCAAGTAAGTGATTTTTAACCGACTCAAAAAAGAAGGAGGGTTTTTTTATGTTTGTTACCTATTTTTGGACTGGGTCAACCGATTCTGATTTTTTTTTAATTGAGCTACTTTACCTTGTAGTCCCATTTCAATTTGGTCCTAGTCCGGTAATTCGAATTCGAGTTTTATGTCAACGTGTTTTCACGACGAAGGAATTAAGGTAGTTCTAAAAATAATTGCTAACCTAACTGGACCTGGTATTTAAAGGGTTGTGTTTATTCAACTGTTACTTGCAATTTGGATTTCATTTAGAGCTCTGCTTATTTAGGTTTCGGTATATTTAACCGAAATAACGCTGCGTGAAATAACATTAATATCTACGTACATGGTTTACTCCTATTAACAATAACCAACTTCACAAAAAGATATTCTAAACTCTATTATAGAAGAGCAACTTTGTAAGTATGTAAGAGTTTTGAGAGTTTTTCCTGTCAAGGGTAGTTGCACCAGCGTACAGATTTCACCCGCAATGCGTTTCCAAAAAGCAATGGACACCAGCTACTCTACAACTCAATCTACTCATCCTCGTCGATTAGGAAGGTCCTTTTTTACTGAATGGAATCAGGCGTTACCTGGCGAAAGTCCATGATAAAACAATGGTAAATATGATGTTTAATTTATAAATTAATAGCATAATTTCGCTTTAAACAAGAGGTTATAAACGTCTTAAAGAGAACAGCTGTTCTCTTTGAGACAGCCTTGATAATGCCTCGTGTAGAGGTGAAACATATGTCGATGTTTATAACGTCTTGTTTGAAGCGAAATTATGCTTTTAATTTATAAATTAAACATCATATTTACCATTGTTTTGGTCTTTTTTTTGTTACAACAAAAAGTAAACATCTGTCCAACCTTTTACTGTTTCGTAACAATCATGTAGAGGTATAGATAACCAGAAGTAGTTCCAGATTTCGGCCTTTTATGGAAGAATCAAAACATTTTTAGCGCAGCCACTTGAAATTAAGCCAACTACATTATATTTGGATAGGTCCATTTCTGTTTTATTGTTATATCGTTATATAACATTGTAATAGAAGGTTTATAACTAGTTTAGTTTGCATGGCCAGGGTCGGACCCTGTTATCCCTCGGGCGATTCACCTCAAACATTGCTTTGTGCAATTTAACTTACGTTTCAAAAGTAAACTTAGTTAATTGAAATTTATATTTGAAATACCATGTTTAGTAATGAAATTTCAAACTGTGTTATTTTAATGCACTGCTATTAATTTTGTTCCATATGTTGGCACAATAATATTATTTGTTCTTCTGGCCAGTATACTTGTAAAGGCTTTACACGGCTTTTATACGGGTTTCGGTTTAGTTTGTTTATGTCTATTGGGCTTGTAGTTGTGCCCAACTATCCAAACATGTATGCGCATTCGAACCCGATCTTATAGTAGGTAAATTCAAGTAAGCATCTAATAACCAACGACGCGGGACTTTGATTCCGACCAAACCCCCGAACAGGCCACACAGCCAAAGTCCACCGGGCGTCTCTGGAAATTCCGTCTGGGCGTACAAGAGACGCCCGCAGCAATAGACATGGAAGCGGCCGCGGTCTCGCGGATTTAAAAAAAAAGCATCTAATAAATCGGATGATGGATACTAAACGCTGTGCTACTCATTCCAATACTTCTACTCCTAACTCGGTCCGAACGTTCTTGTCGACACGGATCGTAAATACGGTGTTTTTTTTTATTCAACAGTTCAAGGCCGCGGCCGCATCTTCGTATATTGCCGAGCGCCTCTGATTAGCACTAAAAGAATTTCCAGTGGCGCACGGCGGATCGCAGATATGGTAGACCATTGCACTGTCTAAAATGGTTGTTACTCATAAAAAAAAAGACGTGTGGCACTCGGAGACTGCCGCGGTTAAGCTATTGCATATTTGCAAAAAAAAAATATTATAATATTATTAAAAAAAAAAGAAAAATAAAAGAAAAAAAAACTAAAATCATAATAATAGTAATATAAAAAAAAGAAAAAAGAATACCTAATAATAATAATAATTATTATTATTTCGTTTATTCACTTCATCATCTGCCTGCCCTTATCCCATTTATTTGGGGTCGGCGCAACATGTTTTCATCTTCCATACATCCCTGTCACACGTCATCTCCTCAGTAACTCCTTTCCTGGTCATATCCTCTTTCACGCATTCTATCCATCTTTTCTTGGGCCTACCTCGAGTTCTCAGGCCATCTACATTCATACTTTGTACCTTTCTTACCACATTACTTTCCTCTCTTCTCGTAACATGTCCATACCATGATAGCCGTTCGCTTCTCACTTTTTTATTTACTGGGGCAACTTTCAAACTTCCTCTAATATACTCGTTCCTTAATTTATCCATCCTTAAATATTGGATAGAAACAGGCGTTACTTGGCGAAAATCCATGACAAAACAATGGTAAGTAAAAATTTTTTTAAGAAAAAACTTTTTAGCATTAATTAATAGCATTAATTTTTCGCAGAATCAAAAGGACAACAAAACGTCGACAATTGTTTCGCCTCTAAACGAGGCATTATCAAGACTGTCTCAGAGAGAACAGCAAAATTAGAGAAGAGAAGAGAGAGTAGAAAGGCTAGTTTTCATTTATTATATCCGATTCAAGATCCACCTAGGAAGTACACGGCCTGTTTGCCGTTCGTGGGTCCCGTCTCGTTGAGTATAGCTAAGATCATGAGGGAAAGTAATATATTTGTTGCTTTTAGAACTCAGAATGCCTTGAGGGAGCTGTGTAATGGCAAGGATTCGGTGTCGGTCTCACGCAGATCAGGTGTTTATTTGTTGAGTTGTGATGAATGTGGTTTGAAGTATGTGGGACAGACTGGCAGGTCCTTCGATATTAGATATAAGGAACATAGAGCGGCGTCCCGCAATGGTTGTCCCGAAAGGTCCCTCTTCGCGAAGCATCTTCTTGACACTGGTCATTCCTTGAACAATAGTAACACTTTTAAAGTTTTACGGTTATGTGAGAAAGGGTTCAAGTTAAGTGTTTGGGAAAGGCTAGAAATAGTTAGAAGAGATGCGGACACCTTACTCAATGAACAAATAGATTTTCACACATCTCCCTTACTTAATCTGTTTGCGAACAGACAGACACATTAACTGTTGTTGGTTTGTATGTGTTGTTTGGGTTTTCTATGCAACTTATCAAGAGACAGTAATTAAATCAAACAGATAAGGTCAAGTATTGGTGAATACCTATTTTTGGAACTTAGTTAGCATGATCTGAGGTTTCTACCCACATTGGTTATTGTAAAGAATCCTACATCGCGATAATGAAATTTGCACGCGTTTACTTATAAGCAAACACGTTCCAACCACGAATTTTGCTGTTCTCTCTGAGACAGTCTTGATAATGCCTCGTTTAGAGGCGAAACAATTGTCGACGTTTTGTTGTCCTTTTGATTCTGCGAAAAATTAATGCTATTAATTAATGCTAAAAAGTTTTTTCTTAAAAAAATTTTTACTTACCATTGTTTTATCCATCCTTGTTACACCACACATCCATCTTAACATTCGCATTTCCGCTACATGCAGTTTTCTTTCATCCGTCGCTTTTACGGCCACACATGAAAGTCCATACAGGACGGCAGGTCTGACGACAGTCTTGTAAATTTTCCCCTTAAGTTTCGGAGGAAATTGGGGGTCGCATATAGTGGCTTTGACCTGCCGCCATTTCATCCAACCTGCGTCAATTCTGTGCTTCACTGTACGATCGATTTCCCCATCGTCCTGGATAAGAGAGCCGAGGTATAAAGCTGGAGCAGACTGGCAATGGTACGCCGTCTAGCGTTATGGGTGTAAAGCTGGAGAGACCGCCGAAATCAGAGAACATGTACTCCGTTTTGGTTCTGCTGATTTTCAAGCCTACACTCTCCAGTTTACACTGCCACTTCTCCAGTCTGTTCTGTACATCAGGCCCGTCTTCACCAACAAGAACAATGTCATCGGCAAATAGCATACACCAGGGGGTCTCTTCCTGTATCTCCGATGTCAAGGCATCCATTATTAACAGGAAGAGGTACGGGCTTAGCGCTGAGGCCTGATGCAGGCCTACCTCCACACTGAACTCGTCGGTGTTGCCAGCAGCACATCGTACGTAGGTTCTCGATCGACAATACATTGCACAGATCAACTCTACATACTTCCCAGGCACACCTTTCTCTTTCAAAGCCCACCACAAAACCGTTCTGGGTATCCGGTCGTATGCCTTCTCGAGATCTATAAACACCATATGCAAGTTTTTGTGTGCACGCCTATGTTTCTCAGAGAGCTGGCGGAGTGCAAATATGGCGTCTGTAGTCCCGCGACCAGGCATAAATCCGAACTGGTTTTGGGTAACTTCGCTTTCCTCTCGCACTCGTTTCTCTATCACTTTCTCCCAAACTTTCATACTGTGTGACATGAGCTTTATTCCTCGATAGTTACCGCAGTCTTGTACATCACCCTTATTTTTAAAAATGGGCACTAGTGAACTATTGCACCATTCATCGGGGATCGTCACCTCATACAATAACTTATTGAAGAATAAAGTCAGCCACAGACATCCATCTTCTCCCAATTTCTTCCACACTTCCACTGGAATGCTGTCGGGCCCTACGGCTTTCCCATTCTTCATATTTCGTACCGCCGTTCTTACTTCATCTTTGGCAATATCCTTCACTAAACCTACATTTACTCGTCCCTCATTTAAATTTCCACTCCACGCATTCTCTTCATTCATAAGTTTTTCAAAATACACTTTCCATCGATTTCTTACTTCATCTTCTTTTACTAAAACTGTACCCTTTTCATCTTTTATACATCTCACATGTTTTACATCTTTCGTTCTATCTTCTCTTTCTTTCGCTAAGCGGTAAATTTCTTTTTGGCCTTTAGGTCCATCAAGGGCTTTAAGTAGTTGTTCTTGAGCCTGGGATCTAGCTATCGCTACCGCTTTTTTTGCCTTTTTACTCAATTCCTTATACCTTACCTTTTTTGCTTCTTTTTCACTTTCATTCCCTTTTTCTTTCTGCCAATCCTTAAAAGCATTCTTCTTTTCTTTAATCACCTCCTGTACCTCCTTATTCCACCACCATGTATCCCTATCAATAACACTTTTACCTTTCGTTTCGCCAAACACTTCTTTTGCTTCTTTCCTGATACAACTTGCCATTTCATTCCAACACTCATTCACTGATTTATCCACCATATCTTTCATTATTATCATTTTATTTACCACTCGTTCTTTAAACTTGCTTGCATATTCATTCTTCTCTATCAACCACCACTTGATTCGAGGAGGTAGGGGCTGTTGGCGTGTTTGCGGAACTACTTTGACAATTAAGTCGAGAGTGAGTAGTTTATGTTGCTTCACTACTCCTTCCCCTGGCAGCACCTTACAGTTTTTGACACAAAACAACCTACTCCTCCGGATAAGAAAGTAGTCGATCTGTGTCAAGTGAATACCACTCTTGTATGTAATTAGGTGCGGATCCCGTTTCTCAAACCAAGTATTCACAATCGCCAGGTTAAGGGAAGAAGCAACTTGTAGCAGTGTTTCACCGTCGCTGTTACGGGTTCCGTAGCCCCATCCTCCATGTACTCTTTCATAGTCATCATTTACTCTTCCTACATGGCCATTAAAATCACCTCCTATACGTATTTCCTCACTTTCTGGTATACTCATCATAACTGTATCAAATTTCTCCCAAAACTTTTCTTTCTCCCTGTCATCACATCCGCTCTGTGGTACATACACGCTGACCACATTTAGCACCAGACTCTCACATACTACTTTCACAACTATTATCCTGTCGTTCACTCTTTTCACGTCGGTCACTCCTTCTTTCAGATTAACGTCCAGTACTACACCAACTCCATTTCTTTTTCCATCACTCCCACTGTAATATAACTTATATCCTTCACCAATCTCTCTTGCACTTGCGCCCTTCCACTTAGTCTCTTGCAAACAAGCTACATTTATTCTTTAAACACATCGGCTAATTCTCTTCCTTTCCCAGTCATAGACCCAACATTCCAACTTGCATATCTCAGTCTTACTTCTCTTTCGCTATGGGCTTGCGTCTTACGTCGCATCCACCCCCAATGCGACAACCCTTGTCCTCTTCCCACAGGTACCGGGTGCTGTCCCTGCGCGTCGCCTGTGGGGTACGCCCTAAGTCTAAGTCGCTTTCTTTTTTTATCTGTCATGTTGCTAAAGGTTTTGGCTATGAGTTTTTATTACCGGCCGCCTGCCTGACGTCAACCCTCCTTGGGAATGTTATTGTAGGCGGTTTTCCCTCCGCCTGTTGGGTGCCTACTGCCTACCAGTGCCGGTTGTTATGCACCAGGCAGTCTCCCACGGTCGCCTTCTACGACACCCCTGGGTTGAGTTAGGGCTGGCACATTCTACGTTTTTCTTTCGCTCCCAGGCCAGCATGGAAGATTCTTTCGCTCCCAGGACAGCATGGAAGATTATTCATTTCGTTTATTCACTTATATTCTTATTTTATACATTTTTAAATAGATTTATAAAAAACACAAATACATTTAAAAATATTATTATTATTTTCTTTATTTAACTTAATTACATATTTAATACATTGTTAAATAAATCTATAAAAAATACAAATAGGTATATTTAAAAATATAAAAAATAGTGACCCACCGGCATCGAGTAGAAGGACCAAGCTACCGGTGGTTAGGGCTCCAGAGAGAGGAATTTCCTCACGATGCGTACCGTATCGAGCAACACTGCCTTCTGCATCAGGCCCTTAATCCAACCGTCTAACGAGAGCCTCTGTAGGTGTTGGTCGAGGCTCTTGGCGATCAGTCCATGCACGGAAACGACTATCGGTACAACGGTACAATACATTATTTAATTATTATTATTATAAAATTTGCACCAAAAAAAATAAATTACAATATAAAACGATATGAAAGACGTCAGCTTGTCAGCCGAGTTTTTTTTGTGTTAGGTTATTTTTTCGTTACGGAATTTCTTGATTCGGTCTCCACGCTCAAGGCCCGCGATAGAAGCTATGCAATAGCTTAAAAATCGTTCCGCTGAAAAAGTATTATTTTTGTTTTACAAATACTAAAATATTCAATCAACAATACGTTCGTTTGCGTACAATCTATCATCTCTTGTTATCACGACCACTGTTAGCTATTCATTGGAGTTAACTCTTTATGGGTAACAAACAATTGTTATATTTCTCACAATGGTCAGAACTGACCGGTTCGGTTGTTTGCTTTGGGTAAATACGATTGTAACGCCGGGAGCACATCGTTTGTTAACGCCGACGTTCACTTCTGCGCCGGGAGGCAGTGAACATTATTACAGTTTCCACTATGTTTCGATTCAATGTTAATCATCATAAATAATTAATGTTGTATTGGTAACCGTGTTTACTGCTATCCAAAATGAATACCCTCGGTGTTAAAAGATTTAAAACAAGTAATTTATACGTCCCTATTTCGTGAGTAATTTCGTTGGACCCATGTAATACCTAATTTAAAAAAAAAACATTTATATTTGCCACCATCTCGTTGTTTTGATCGGCAGGTGCATTACTTGCAGACGAGGTTGGCTCTGCTTCCATGATCTTGATAGGAATTTTACTAACCCATCACTAAATGGACATTTCCCAAACATACAGGGTAGTCGTGATATTTTTAAATCATTCCAATTTTTACCACAGAATGGGGAATAAGCTGTACACCCCTTAACAAAACTTTCGGCAAAACATACTGTTTAATAAAACAATACACTGTTCGTGTACAAAAGTCTATGAAATGTTTCAATGATATTTTGCAATTCATAATACACTCAAAGCTCGGAAATGGCGAACTTTTGGAAATGTTTGAATGGAAATACGATTTTTTTCCCTAAGTACTTACCTACATAGAATCAATAGGTAACTTACTTACCTATAATTAATTCAACACTGGTAAAATAATGAAAATTTTATTAATATACAAAATAAATTATTGTGTAACTTTTTTTTTTTTTTTTTATATTTGGTTCGCCAAATTGACGCCGCCCGCCTGGTGGTAAGTCGTGACGACGTCTAGCGATTGTGGGCCACTCTCACAGCACACATTACTATTGAGAGTGGCCCTCAACTTGACGACCTACTGATGTGCCTCTTCACGCTCCGCTTAAAGAACCCAGGATTATATGTGGGAGGAAACACGTGCACAGGCAGGGCGTTCCAGGCCACTATCTACACTTTCTAATACTCTCGGCTGATTTTGCGAACCTTTGACAATAGATACAGTTTATCTACTACACGTTGGCACAGAGTATATTATTTTATCTTACACAGAACTTCTAGCATGATAAGCTCCCCTTCAGCTTCCCCTTCTGTGGTATATCTTTGAATACTATTTCGGGAAAACAAACGTGATTTTATTGGATGTATGTAAGTTCTTCTACCTGCTACCAGTATATACGTGGTAGAACAAGGTATTTTCACGCGAGGATGTCAAGCAGCAATCTTGTCAAAGAATATAATATTTTTACAATCACAGTAAGCTGCCTGAAGTTTTTAACACCATTACCGACATTATTATGGATTTTTTTTTTAATTCTTGGGCCCATGGCCGCGGCCGCTCTAACGTCCATTGCCAAGCGTCTCTGGTTCACACGCAGGAGGTATTTCCAGTGGCGCCCGGATTATTATGGACTAAGGCATTTATTTCTGTGCTAACCTTTTGTGGTTTATAGGTTTATAGGTTATACCTACATATTTTTGATTTCTTTAATTTAGGTTATTTCGTGGCATTAACATCCTTTCTCTTATATGCTATTACTTATAAGCTATGATTTGAATATGCAGATACATTGCTTATATAAGTAATTTTGTAAACGGCTAATGTTACGCAACCGTTTACGTAGCGCACGCAACATAAACTTTTGCAACATTTTTCATGACTCGACCGCCATTATTGGTTGTAAGCTTATAGACTTCCGTGATAAATGGCAGTAGTTTCTCTTCAGCTTTAATAAAAATAAGAGTAAATATAATCTATACTAATATAGGTATAAGTAATATATGTACTTTTTTAAACTTAAGACAAACGGGTCTTTTACATCGTGGAATCCTGTGATCAGCAAATGTGCTCGCCTACGTAACCTCAACGAACGCCCGCGTGCTGATACTGTCAGTGTGGTGTGCCGTGGTGCCTCTCCGAACACAATATTTAGTGACGAAGAATTGATGGTATTTGAACAAACCCGCACTTCACGAAGACGACGATGAGCTTAAGCTAGTCCACCCGTGACGACGGCTCTTGTAACAGAGTCAAAATGTCGGGTAGTAAAGAGGTATGTATATATCTCAATAATCGCGTAAAAGACCCGTTTGCCTTAAGTTTATAAAGTAATATGTAGATTATAGAGTTTTTTTGTACTTCGCACTGTCAGACGTCGCCATCGTAAAGATAAACCGCCATTTCGAAGTAATTAATTTTGCTTTAGTCTTGGTAGCTGAGTTGGTCAGTGCATTCCCTGAAAGAGAAAAGAAGTCCAGTTTATTTAGAAACCAATGACGTATCTTAGTTTTTACTTCATTTTTATCTAAAAATATTAGAATAAGTAGACATACTTAAATATATATTTACGTCTTCGATTCGACCACATCTGTACACTACTCATCATGAATAATTATCTGGAATGCTAATGCATTAGTTAATAGCCCAGACTACGTATAGCTATTCATGTCTAATCAAATAATGGATATCAATTGTGTTGAATGCGGAACTACTTTTCTACTTGGAAGGTACATTGTTTTATGTAGTTTATAGAGTTTTATATCCATAGAAATGCGTATCTGCATGCGTTAATGCCAGATGGACGAACTACTTTTTTTATGATCCATACATTTGGACATATCCGTGCCTCGGAAAGTACGTTAAGCCATCTATTCCGGTTGCCATACAAACATAGTAGTTGGAGCACTATAAATCCGACTGGTCTCACTACAGAAATTCGATATCGCCAATAGGTTGTGGAGGTCAGGATGGTAGTCGATTCACGGCAAAATATCGAAGTTCAGCCGCATCGCAGTTAGTCGAGAAAGTCGACCCCAACTGGGTTGAGTAGATGGTGGAGATATCGATATAGTAGTGAGCTCTATATAGAACTAAACCCTACACTTCATAAGTACCTTAGTATTATGAAAGTCCTTGTTCATATTCGAAGATGTATGCATTTTGACGACGATTCTCACAAGTAGCATTGTAGTGTTACATGGAGTTATGTTCCATCTAAGCTGTTTGTAGTTAAATAGGCTTTTTATTCAGAATTCCCTCATGGGGTATAAATTCTGCAATTGAACCGAGTCTTTATTAAATGTTGATACATTCAGTTAGGTTAGTAATTAAGCTCCTACTTAACGGTATTTTTCGTCCTCCTTGTTCATTATATACTGTTTAAATACAACACTGTTGTATTTAAACAGTATTGTGGTGTTGTAAACACATTAGACTTGTACCTGCTGATGTAAGTTGAAACGTTCGTCTGAAAGCTTAACTAAGCCTCACAGGCTACTCAATGATTCAGAAGCGTTAATTGCTTCTTCCAAAACTCGGATCATCCGGAATAAACCTTTGACTAAAGCTAATGGTGGCTATATTTTATACATACAACCCTGTTTTACGAGCCAATAAAGAGATTAATAAAAAATTGGATGTGTTCTTTTGTAGGGCTGTCGTTCTGACGTCAAATTTAGAAAATTAGCGACACGTAAGTTTACTTACTTATTCTTTGCTACAGAGGGAATACGAACAATTACACGCTTACTGTAATTACGAATTGGTACCCACATACTCCTTTCTTCCCATTCTGACTCCTACAATTTGAGCTAAGTGTATAGATGCATTGCCTGTCTAAGCACTAAGGTAGGGGCACCTTTAGCGGAATGAATAATATAGTTAAGCTCAAGAACAACATATTATGTATTTAAAAATGAAACATCTTTATGATTGTGCTTTCTGAATCAAACTATTTGATTCTCTATCTATAAAACTAAGTTAGGTAATGTTCTACGTTCAACATCTAGATCCCTCTAAATTGACTTTGATCTAAGAGTTAATCTGGAGCTCAAAATTCAATTTATATTCACTCCAATTCAGCGGTGAATAATAATTAGCTGCATATATCGGCACAGAGTCGCATCTCGCAAACAGCCTGGTTACTGCACTTTGGAACACAATTATCTATGACAGTGACTGAAAATCAATAAGAACGAACCTATATGTTTTTAATTTTATCGGACATCATTTTTTACCTACTTTTCTTTTATAAAAACGTCCAGTACCATCACATACATCACGCATGTAGCCCCGAAAGTGTTGGCAGAGTTGCAGTTGTCACGTTGGATGGCGATACTTATTCTTTGGGCCAGGAAATAGCCAGTCTTCTGGTCCTGAGAAACATCGATTAAGCGTTTAGCAATGTGTATATAAAGGCGGCGAGCACTCGGACCCCATAACCCCAGTGTCTCAACCCCAAACTATAATTGTGTGCGAAATTTCATACTCCAAGAGGGATACAACGTTTTTGCATTACGTATTAATTAATATAATTCGTGAACCCTTTTATGATACCTAGTAAATACTAATTCATAAAGTTACCACAACAAAACTATTACCTAGTTTTCAAAATGTATAGGTAAGTTAAACGGATTTGGCCATTAAAATTTATGAATTATTAATGTAAAATCACACTCAACATCTGTTTAATAAGTAATTAGGGTTTCCATTTTGTATGAAATAAATAAGCAACTAGACTTTGGCTGCGAATTAACCCGCGTACAATTTCGTATCCTTCTTTTTTCAGAGTAGAACAAACGGTCGTCCTGTTTGTTCTAGCACAAAGTTCTACTCTATACTCTTGGCTCTGGTGACCTACAAGAGTCTTGATGGTCACCAGAGCCGTGAAACACAAAATATTAACCTAAGTACCTACTAGCTTTTGCCAGCGACTTTTTCTGCGCACGATTAGTACCTCTAGTTACAGTAGCCTATTTTGTAGGTACACAAATGTGTGTATTTCCGTCACCGGGCACATTCATAATGGGTTATGTACAAAATAGCCGAATGAATTTATTTAAAAGTAGCTGCTATATAGTAATTTTGAAAAAAAATTTGATACCCGTTGCGATGAAATGTTGATGAAAGGCAACAAAATCTTACGTGCCAGCCGCTATCTTCTTCTTTTCCCTGGCCTTAGTCCCATTTCAATTGGAGTCGGCCCTCCTCGTACGACTACGTCACAGTATCCTATTTTGTGTTGTGTCTGTTTCCACACTCACTGCCTTTAGGTCCTTGTGGATAATGCTCTGCCAGGTGGCAGCCGGCAGTTCTCGTTTTCTCTTCCCCTCCGCTATCTCCAATACAGATCTGCTCATATGATCATCACTGCGTCTCAAAACATGCCCATACCACCGCAAGCGGTTTTCCCTCAACTTGTCCTCTATAACGGCCACTGACACACACCTAATGTGTTCGTTTCTAACCCTGTCCAGTCTTGTGACCCCTCCGGCCCAACGCAGCATTTTCATTTCTGTGACATGCTGTTTCTGTTCGTCTACTTTTCTCATTGGCCAGCATTCCGATCCGTACATTAGTGCTGGTCTGACTGACTGTTTGTAGACTTGGACTTTGGTTCTAAAAGGCATTCTGGCATCGCATAGGACACCGGACAGTGCTCTCCATTTGAGCCAAGCAGTCGTTATTCGATGCTGGATGTCTTTCTCCGTACTGCCGAATGGTGCCACAATTTAACCGAGGTACTTAAAGTGGGCTACTTTCTTTAGTGGAATTCCCCCAATCGTTTACAACTTACGGAACCCTTTGTACGAGAGTCCGACTCGCACTTGCCTGGATTTTTTTTTAGTATACCTATGTTTCTTTTAGATCTATGGTGTAAATATAAACAAATATTAATGTTTAGGCTGTGTTTAGGTAGTATACTAGGTATGTATAGTCCGAGTGTAGGGTAGGTATAGTCCGAGACGCCCAGGACTTTAATTGGCTGTGCCATAGCCAGTGCCCTAGGAACAACTTACTAAATGGCAAGAGGCACTAGAAAAGCAGGGTATTAGGGTGACCGCGACAATACTGAGTATAATGCTATGTGATTTTTCCGGAAGTGGCGCCAGGGACAACATATCAGTAACGACAATATCGAATTTTTTGCTTCATACTCGTATCATATTCATAATTTCTAGATCACGCTATTAAGGTTAGCGTTGGATCCACCTACCGCAGTTCTGCCGAACTAACGGTACCAGTGTATCGTGTTACAACGATATTTAAACACTGAATTTTTATATGAATCCTTACCAAATCAATATATTTTTGTATTTTAAATAATAATAGCGCGATCTAGAAATTATGAATATGATATGAAGCAAAAATTCGATGTCGTCGGTATTGGTCATCGTAGCTCAGTTGGTCAAAGCATTCCCCCTGTTAGGGAAAGGCCGTGGGTTCGAGTCCTGCCGATGACATCAGTTTTTGTGATCTATTTATAATTTATTTCTTAATATTTTAAGAATAGTTTAAGCAAACTCATTGCTTTAAAATACAAAAATATATAAATATTGGATGGAACCAGGCGTTACTTGGCGAAAATCCATGACAAAGCAATGGTAAGTAAAATATAAAAAAAAAAATGTTTTAAACTTTTTTAAATTAGTAATAGCATTGTTTTCCGCAGAATTTCTGCGGAAAACAATAGAGATATTGTCGTTACTGATATGTTGTCCCTGGCGCCACTTCCGGAAAAATCACATAGCATTATACTCAGTATTGTCGCGGTTCACCCTAAGACCCTGCTTTTCTAGTGCCTCTTGCCATCTTGTTCCTAGGGCACTGGCTATGGCACAGCCAATTAAAGTCCTGGGCGTCTCGGACTATACCTACCCTACACTCGGACTATACATACCTAGTATACTACCTAAACACAGCCTAAACATTAATATTTGTTTATATTTACACCATAGATCTAAAAGAAACATAGGTATACTAAAAAAAAATCCAGGCAAGTGCGAGTCGGCCTCTCGTACAAAGGGTTCCGTACAAAACGGAAAAAAAATCACGTTTGTTATATGGGAGTCTCCTTAAATAATTATTAATTTTATATTGTTTATTAGTATTTTTTATTATAGAGGCAACAGAAATACATCATCTGTGAAAATTTCAACTTTATAACTATCACGGTTTATTAGATACAGCCCAAGACAGACGGAAGGACAGAGAAGTCTCAGTAATAAGGTGCCCGTTTTCCCTTTTGGTACGGAACCCCGAAAAAGTATTACCAAACAAAACCACAATGAAATAGAAGTTTGCAGACTTAATTTATAGAAAACAAAAAAGTTTTTTTTTTAAATGTCATAAGCACCGCAGAAATCATTTTGCTCGTAAGTCGTATTACAAAAGTAAAAGAGCGATAAAATTGAATAATGAGGAGACTCGATTTGTTGTCAACAAAGCGAATAAGTTTCTTTGCGGTAAATAAATATCCAGACCCGCAAGCTTCTTCTTGCGATTGAAAAGTTCCTGTGGGAAAACTATGAAGCCCTATCAAAGGTACTCGAACGAGACTGGAAAGAAGATTTTATTGCATTGTTGCAACAATTTTGCTCATATTTCTTAGCAGAATAATCTATACCTACTAGTTCTTACACGAGGAAAGATATGGAACCGTTCTACATTACGGCTATGTTTCGGCTATTATTCTAGATGTAAGTTAGGGTACCCAATATCCGCCGGCGCCACTGGGTATACCTACTTCCGAGTACCTACCGAGTACCTCCGATTACCTGCCTGAGGCGCTCGGGAATGGACGTAGGGGAATTGACTGATTCATTTTAAAGGTTCCGTAGTCGAATTAGGTATAGTTTTGTCATGTCCGTCCGTCCGTCCTCGACATTCCTCAGAAACGTTTCTAGCTAAAAAGATGAAATTTAATTTTTTCTCGAGTCTACGCGTCTATTCGCATTTATTCTTCGCCATCGCCAAAAAGAGCATTTTCTCTGAAAACCATAACGGATCAGATAGTTCTGTTAGTTCAGGAGATAAAGAGGCTATTATGGTTGACTACGGAAGCCTATTCTATGCGTGGTCCGACACGCACTTGACAGTATTTTTTAACGTTCTCGATAAACTTCCATTAAATAATTCCATTTCTCTGATGGTTATATTTTTAATTTTGGAGGATAACTCTGAAGCCAATATTACTCCAGATGACTACATAACTAAATAAAGAACTTCAAATAATAATAGATCCAATTTTATTTCAATTGCAAACCATTGAAACCGGGAGTCTAGTTACAAAATTTAAAAACAAATGAATCCATCAATAAAACAGGAGAATTTACAAGTCGACTGTAGAGCGAATCGAAGACTTCGTCAAAGACAGTTGACTACCTACAACAACCACAGCATCCCGACGAAGACAATATAATACACTATTTGTAGGGACGATTGAATGCTCCTATATAATAAAACCTAAGCTACATAATATTGTATAAATTCAAATTTTGTTGCGATTTGTGTCTCTTTTATACTTACTTTGAAACGCGGAATGCAGTGTTTGCAACATCTTTCCTGGCTGATGGAATTTTGGTTTAAACAGAGTGGTTTTTATGGATTTTCTATAGGTCCCCTTTAACAGGAGTCAGCGTGCGCTGGCGGCCAGCGGTGTTCCGCCTATTACGTGGGACCAACTAAACAACTAAATTATATTGGCAAAGTGTGGCCGTGGAATGCCCCTCTGCTTACCACTTCGGTGACAAAAATGTGACGATATGTTTGTTATTTTAATTGTTATACCCGGTTCTGTCCAAAACAGACTAACAAGCCTTATCCTTAGCCGTATCTACTGTCTCTTGCTTGTCTTTGTTTCGATATCTTCGTTGTTGTTTCTTATAACTTATTTTCAAGAAAGTAATCATATCAAGAAACATATAAACTGCTATATAATCTATATATTCATTCATTCAAGTTTGACAGTAAACATTCGTCCTAAAATAAAAATATAAGTTAGATTTTAAGGTCGTCTGGACCACAATAGGGTTTACAAAATAAGCGGCTTACACTGACAGTAAGTTCGAGATACCTAATAACTACCTACCTACTAATGTTTTCTTTCAATATGAGATTACGTTGGTGATGTAAGGGACACGATGTTTTATTTAGCTTGATAAGAAACCATTAAAAGGAACACTACCTACTGTTAAGTGGTCCGACAGTGATCGATCAATTCAACCATAGATTTTTTAAACATTTCCATTGATCGAGTAAAAGACAATGATATTGAAGAACATGTTAGTCACGTGAACTAATTAACACTTTTTTTTCCATATTCTGGGCACCATTGGTTATCCACTGAAGTCGACGCTGGATGTGCTAGTCCTGCTGGACTTAAAGTACTTTAAAGTCTGGAATCAAATATAAAAAACTTATGTATATTTTGTTCACAGGCTCACACGTATAAATATAGTTACCATTAATATTCTTAATATACAAGGAATTCTTTCTACAGCTTTATAAACTCATAGTTAGGAAATCGAGCATCTGCTTGGTTCTCTCAACAGCTTCGTAATCGATCAACGTCGACCACCTCATTGTTATCCTGAAGAAATAAAGTGCAGCTTGCACACCAGACTAGAAAACTTTTATAAAATATTAGCCTCCCGAGCTTTCGTTTTAAGTGGCTTATGTGACTGACCCCGACTTGCTTAGCGCCAAATCGATCTCTGCAATTCTAGAGCAAATTTTTCGCCGCACTCAATGGAACTTTGACTTGAAAGATCTTTGCTAGAACATGGTTTTGCAATTTTAATTCTTTTTTTTTCGAGCTGAAGTTGAAGTAGATAGTTTGTAGACTGACTGTAGATCCAAGCGATGGTGTTATATTTCCTACCTAATATCTACATTCAATATTTTACTAATAGTCCGATGAACGAGGAGTTCGGTGTCCTAATAATTCCTCCGTCTCTGAAACTTGGCACGTGATAAAAATATAGATAGGTACTAGGTACGTATACAATAATCCAACCACTTTTTTACGAGGTAGGTTTTTTTTTATTTTTAGGGTTCCGTAGTAAAAGTCTTGGAACCCTTATAGTTTCGTCATGTCCGTCCGTTCGACCCCCCAAAAGGTTAAGGCTAGAAACATGAAACTTTGGATGAAAACGTAAGTATATCTAGTACGCCGAGAAAGTGCTAAAATAAAATTTAGAAAATTTTTTTTTTAGTTTATATGTGTACATACACGTGGGAATTGTAATTTTTCTCCGCGTCTACCTTATTGTGCGGGGTCTCGTTAGATAGGTATTTTAAAATACATTGAGTGGTTGCTAAGATGATATTTTGATTTAAGTAGCGGTTTGCGAGATATTTAGCTTTGAAGAGCATATTTTTGCAAAAACAGGGTGTCCCCCTCTCTAAAATCTAAACGGCTGGCGTGAAGAACATGAAAAAAATCATGATGGTAGTCCATGTCATAAACATTGATGGAAAACTATAACAGATAGTAAGTATAACTCTGTTAGTTCAGGAGTTATATAGGCTTTTATGGGTAACTACGGAACCCTGTCTTAGGCGTGGCTCGACACGCACTTGCCTGGTTTTTTAAGGTACATAGGTAGGTACCTATTTACCTTAACATGAAAATTGGATATGTACCTTAACAAAATATACCTATTATTTCTAAAAGATTCTATACCTAAGTTAAGACTAAAGTTAGGAACGGGTCTTTACATGACAGCTGTTAGCTGTCTTTCCTAGTACTCAAAGCTAAAATAGTCCCATAGAGTCTTTTGATCCCCACATGAAATAGAATCGACTGGCACAAAAAAAAATTATGGACTGTCTGTCCGTATGTCTGTCTGTTTCTGAAATCCCTGAAACGGCTGGACTGATTTTAACAAGAACTTTTACCAGTAGATTGCTGATGCAATCAGGTGTAACATATGCTACTTCTTCAAGCGGTCGAACCCGCGGGTGTCCGCTAGCAATAAATATAAAACTAAAAAAATATGTACAGCGCCATCTGTTCACCTCAAGCTGAACTAAGAGCGTCCACATTCTTACCTAAGCCACAGACATATGCGGGGTACATAGATGGCGCTACACGTCTTTCATCGCTTAAAATATTTTTAGAATGATTCAATGAAAACTTCTATATAACATGAATTCAAGAGCCTAGCAAAGCTATGAAGAGAACTTCAAATGCAGCTACCATTGACACCTGTCACAATGTTGAGTTGCTTGTAAAAATTTTATAAATACCGATAGGTACTGACCTACCTACTTACTATTTCTAATGAGCTAAAAGTTGGTAAAAAGGAGTAAAAAGTATGATGTTGGAACTAGTGATCCCTTAGTGCTCTGAGTTACTTGATCTCTGCGGAAATCTAGAATTACCGACATAAAAAGTAACAAAATCTAGTACTAGGTATATTACCTATATCCTCAGTTCTCTATATCTGTTAAAAATTTCATCAAATTCGACCCAATTTAACTTGTTACTTATAAACAAACACACTTTACTTTATAGGTACATAGAGAAGACAAGATAAGTAATTGTGAAACATTTCGTGTCGTCGCGTTATGTTAAATAATATAACGTATCTACCTACCTACCATATATCGTATATTTCAGTTATTGCATTATGTTCAAGTGAGTAAAGATGTAGGTAATTCATTAGCTAATAAACGCGACACGCATAACTGTTGATGAAGTGTTGTGACATCGCTTAAAATTAATTAGATTCTTTGTCAAAGTCGTTTATGAGAGCGACAGTTACAAGCGAAGTTACTTCCAATTAGTACTTAGGTTTATGTCCTTGAGTATGTCACGGATTACCAAGTTTATAATTGGAATGTCGTGGGCTCCAAATATATTATTAATAAAATGGTCTGCCTTCGTGGTTAAATCAATTGAACGTATGTCCAGCGTGCGACAGGCCCAGAGTTCAGACGTTTTTTTTAACTCCGTCCAAGGTCGCGGCCGCCTCCACTAGTCCATTGAAATGTTACATTTGGGTGTGCAAAAGTCAGAGGACGCTATTTTATTTTTTAAATATCAAGGGGGGAGTAGTGTAAAGCTAAATCCAAGTTTGTGGGGGTTGGGACCCCCACAAACTTGGACTTGAACTTGAATATGCTCAGGTGAAATTTACTGTAAAATGATCAGGAAAAAAAATATAACCCCTTAAAGGAAATTCGTTCTCAAATTTTTATCTGTTTTTGTTAATAACTTTGTAATGTTTAATTCTACGACAAAAAGTTGTAGGACAAAGTTGTAGAGAATTTAATTTGCGACAAAAATGTGGTCGCATTTTTTTGTGCGATGAATAGTTTGCTCGATAGAGCGCGATAACTATTTGAAACCCTTTTTCAAGATGGCGGAAAACCCATAAGGGTTGGGACCCCACAAACTTGGATTTACCCCCCCTTGATATCTAAAACATAAAATAGCGTCCTCTGACTTTTGCACACTTAGCCCCAAAAAATTTAACATTTCAATGGACTACACGTCTATTGCTTTGCCGGGCGCCCCATGTACACACTTGAAGATTCCCTGTGGTGCCGGCGGACTTTGGTTTCTTTCTGGTGGTGGGTTTTATCTCGCATATTCTTTGGTGTTGGGTTTTAACCCGTGTATCCCTCTCCCTCTTGGCCGCCTCCTTCACGTGGATAACCTAGATGTCACGGTCGAATTAAATATTTGTAAGGTTTGCAAATATTACCTAAGTAAAAAATGTTTTACTCCGCCATCAGACAAGCTTCAGGAAACTATATCAGCTTTCCCAGTTGAGCTCCGCTTGTTTGAACATTGGTCAACAAATACTAGTGGGGGTAGTTGACAGTCTCACGTCATGGAGACGCCAATGTGCCTACACTTGACCACGGTTGATGCATTCCAACGACACGTTCGGGAGAAGTTATCTTTCCTAAGTCCGGTTTAGGTTTAGTAAAAGGTGCATCAAATTTTAAGCAGAATGATTTAATTAACATACTAGCAAGATATGTGTTTAATTTATAAAAATGTGAAGTTAAAGAAAAGTTAATAGTAAAAAGACCACCAGTATGTAGGTACTCCCATTTTCATCATGGATTTAACGGTTTTGAACAATCAACCAAACACAACAAAGATATTTTCAGACGTCCAAATTTTGCGATAGATAATTTTAAAGTTCAACTTGAAGCTTTAAGTTTAAATGCGTATTATCTTTCATTGAACCAAAAAGTTGTTTCTAAAGAACAACATCTTACAAAGAAGGGGCCTACTTACTTTTAATTAGATCAGTGACAGAATTGTACAACTTTGAACCAAAAACCTCCCCGAAAATAATATTAAGGGGAATATTTTACGATGCTATTACCTCAAAAACTGGTCTGATATAACAATTACGGAGTTCTATTCAATTCCCCGTAACTTCATACCTATTAAAAGTTTTCTTTGATACTTTAACGACATTGCGTTGAACAATGAGCATTGTAACGGTAATGTAACTCAGATTACTAAAATTACAGCCAGATTTCAGATCAAATTGTTTGAATTTGTTTTATATAAAGACGTTTTGTTGAAAGTTAAATCAAATCGATTGTTTCATTTTGTTTTAACCCCTTGAGTGGTTTACATTGTTCCACTAGACCAGTTTTACTCTTATTCAATGACCGGCTTTAACTCACAGTAGGTACCTATTTACGAAATGGTATAGTATTGCGAAACCGATCAGTAAGCAAGCAGTGTAGCAAGATCCACCAAATAATTACACGAATACGAATATTGTAGGAGTTACATCTTCCCGATTCTCCCCTAAAAGTCAGAGCAAGTTAAATTCATATTATTCGAAATTTTTTTAAAGATTCTTCACTTGACGCGAAAATTCCTAATCCAATGATCAAAAATAAATATACATTTACTAAAGAAAGCACGTATATAAACCTTAAGTCTCCTTTTCACCCTCATAAAAGTAATTGACACACGACACATCTCGGTCCCTGAAGTTCGCGTTTAACTTTGACCGATATCATTTTATTAGAGCAATACGGCAGGATCGAACGATGGCCTGTCGTTTGTCATACGAGGAAGTATGATAGATTTCAATTACTCCTCCTCCTTGACGACAGACGGACGTGCGGACCCCTCTCTGATACGGAAAGTCTCGTCTAAGAATTATTTTGTAATTTGTCTCGATACCGATATTGGTATCGATAATAGTGTCATAATCAGTTTTTATTTTCCCAGTATTTGTATTTTCTTTGCTTGTTAGAGGTCGGCGACTTGATTGAAATTCCAAAAGGCATTGTGATCACAATGGAAGGCCTCACCTTCTTGGTTTCAAGCTGTTGAAATTCACAAGGCTCCTTTTCGGTTCGATATTCTATTTTTTTTTTTTTTAATTCCGCGGCCCAAGGTTGCGGCCGCTCTAACGTCCGTTGCCGGGCGTCTCTGGTTACAAGCAGAACGTATTTCCAGTGGCGCCTGGTGGATATTCTAATCTTAGCGTAGCTTCGCGATGGAATAGTTTATATCATATCATAGAAATCGCCAAAGAAACCAGATTTAAGACTTTGTAATAATGTTATAGGTACTCCTAGTTTGAATGTCGGACTAACCAAGTGACAGTTTCAAACAAAATAATGTAAAGTACGAGTATAAGTAATGTTTAACATAAACACCCCCTGGGAACACCGTACTCAATACGAAACAATAATTATTTTGGCCGGGATCACGGATCCCTGACTGTCGAATGACACGACGGCGACATTTGAGTGAGTCAACTCAATATACTCTAATTGATACTTGACACAGCACTTGCCACGTTATATTTTTCCACTACCGATTGAATAAATATTGAGGTCAAATCAATTGTCTCGAAAACTTTTTTGGTGTATTTGCAATGTGACAATTTTCAACAATATCTATCATCTTCCTGTATATATTATAATTAACTGATATGCTGAGCGAAGCGTCTACATTTCGAACCTGGACAATTTTACTTTCGTCCGTCTGTCGGTCGATCTGTATGTATATGTGTTCCGGGCTAGTGGTCACAGTTTTTATCCGATCTCCACTTAACTAAGCACAAGTATTCCTTGATTTTTTTATGGTGAGCTTTTTTTATATATCGCCTTCTAGTCCAAAGTAAGCTTATAAAAGCTTCCGTTAACGGGTGGTATTCCAGTCTGCGAGTCCAGTGGTTAGGTTTAATCAGTGTCACTAACCAAATGACCACACAAATAGCATATAAAGTGGACAATATAATTAAGAATACTTTTTTTTTTAATTCCGCGAGACCGCGGCCCCTCCCATGTCCATTGCTGCGACCGTCTTTGGTGACACTAGAAGGTATTTCAAGTGGCGCCCGGCGGACTTTGGCCACCTGTGTGGCCTCTTCGGGGTATTAATAATACCTACGCTACAAAACTTGTGTATGTGTTTCTTGACATGCGAAGTGCTTCGTTGTGAGTTTCATAGTAATTGTAGTTGTCACTGTGAACCTGTCACTTTTTTCGCAAATATACACAACAGTAGAGAGTTTTTGAAAAAAGTACCGTTGTTGTGTCGTACTATTACTTGTACTTACGTTGTACTATTATTTGGTGTGCCAAATAATAGTACGATGGCGTTGAATATTTAGACACCCAATTTTCCAGCAAATCTTGCGTCAGTAGAACAATAGTATTCTATTTCAGTTGAGAAATACCTATTTACTTGAATGCTGGAGCAGCTGAGTCAACATCAAAAGTGATAAAACACAAATCGTAAAATGTGCATTAATGCGACCTACATTTTGATGCTATTTTAACTGACATTATAAACTTTGTTTTATGTTTTTTTATAATTTAGAAGAAGAGAAGTACCTCACTGTACGTCAGAGAAGATACATAAAATCATCACGGTCATTTTTGGGGTTCCGTACCCAAACGGTGAACCCTATTACTAAACCTCCGCTGTCCATCCGTCCGTCCGTCTGTCACGAAGCTGTATTTCATTTCAAACCGTGATTGTGAGAAAGTTTAAATTTTTAGAGATGATGTATGATACTGCTACAACAACAAATACTAAAAAACAGAAAACAATAAATATTTAAGGGGGCTCCCATACAACTGACGTGATTTTTTTTGCCGTTTTGGCACGGAACCCTTTGTGTGGGAGTTCGACTCGCAGTTGAACAGTTTTTAGATTAGAAATAACTCTTAATAAAACATTAATATCAATTGCTTCATGACAGGCATTAGCTTATTTTCTAAGTAAGATTTACTTTTAATTACTTCGAAAACAAAAACGACCCTGACTTATAATTTGACAACAAATGTATTGTTTACGACTTTAATAATTAAAATCAGTTTATTAATTAAACAGATTCTAGAAACATAAATGAATAAAAAATGTTTAACTATTTAAGTTCATTTAGAAAGTTCAATACAACTAGAAAGCTTTCTAAAGTTCCTAACTTATGCTTTTCACATCCATCCTTTTGAAACGGTAGATTAGAGCCAGGGTTTTCACTGATTCGCAAACGATAAAATAAGTTAGGCAACTTTTACGTAATGTCTAGTCTAGTCCATTGTAGAATGTCTTCTATGTTTCGTCACCCATTTGAATGGGAATGAGATATTACACGATGGACTTTGACCGTGTAACCTGAATCTGACTCTATTAGTTACCGATTCATAAGTGAGATAGATACAAGAAGGTCCCTAGATACATTTAATAGAGACAAAATCTAGGTACACGTAGAATTAGGGAGAGGTCCATTGTCACTCGCTCTGGGTCTTTCCTGATGCAAAGATTGTCCATTGCCATTCAGCGGGGCAATGCCGCCGGCATCATGGGCACCTGCTCCAGGAACGATGCAGAGAGGATGCAATTTGGAACATTTTGTCTACAGTACAAATTATTTATTTTTGCATATTAATTAAGTACCTTTGTAAAATTGACCTACCTTGACATTAAATTTTTTTAACTTTCGTTGTTTAAAACCAGGTACGTAAGTTTTACCCGTTATAGCGGCAACAGAAATACATCATCTGTAAAAATTTCAACTTTCTAACTATCACGGTTCATGAGGTTCATGAGAGCCTAAAACATACGGACGGACGGACAGCGAAGTCTCAGTAATAGGGTTCCCGTTTTATCCTTCGGGTACGGAACCCTAAAAATGGTCAAACCCGCGGGCTACGAAGTATACCGATCAGGTAAATCAATATAATTTTCCAGTAAACTTGATGAATTATAATTTCTACCCCACATTTATTTATGAAGGCGCGCCTGTTAAAGCTTGTAATCTAATTTATATGGTTTGACACCTTTTGTTTAATCAATTAGTTTCTATGTTAGACAGTAATTTATTTGGAAATGATGATCAGCATTAAGCTGTACCTTCTGTACTAGCTATTGTACTGTAAGTTATTGTTAGATAATATCCTAGGCGACCTATACTATGCTTATCCTTAAAACTACGTAACGGATTTTGATGCGGTTTTCAATGGATAGGAAGAGTTGTTCTCAAGGAAGGTTTAGTGTATAGTTTGTCAAGCGCATGAAGCCGCAGGCGTCCGCTAGTGTACCTATATTTCGCAGTTACGGCGAAACATGTGCAATAGTAGCATAAGCTTTAATTTTTTTCAAGTTAACCGAAATAAGCTTATTGAGATTCTTTCTAAATAACAGGGCGCAAAGACAGGAAATTCGTTTAAGACTTTAAAAAAAATAATTATATACATCCACACTTGTTTCACGTTTATATTATTAGGGTGGGATTTATTCCGTGATTGATATTGTATAGTCCGAGACGCCCAGGACTTTAATTGGCGGTGCCAATTAAACCGGCTAGGACGTAAGTTTTTGTTGCCTTTCATCAATATTTCATCGCAAGGCAAAGGATTTTAAATTTTGTTTTAGCTGCTACTTTTTATTAAATTCATTCGACCATTTTGGATATAACCCATTATATGTGTGCCCTGTGACGCCAATAGGCTTGCCCCTATTACGTGGGACTAAAAATACAGCCAAATTGTGGGTGTGTGATGCACCTCTGCCTACCCCTTCGGGGATATAGACGTGATATGTGTGTGTCGAAAAAAAGTGACTGGCAAAATGTGGACCTATTAAACTACTCCGTCTACCCCTTCTGTGTGTTGATATACTTAGCTAAGTAGGTACCTACAATTAAATAACTGACTGAATAGGGACAGACCTCAGGGCAACTATCTCTATTCTACGTATATATAGAGCTCTGATAACCGGTCTGAACCACTAACAACCACTCTGCACGTCAGAACAGTCAAACAGTCGAAGTTGACGTAACGTCACCACAGCTTCCTAGTTTAAGTTGTTGCGTGGCAAAAAATGGAACTAATTATTGTTTGTAGTTATGGTTCTGAGATCTTATTTTTGACATGTTTTAATATAATCTGGCGCCCCCAGTGGAACGCAAACGTTTATAGGGCAACCTAGAGCCGCTTAGTATTCACCACCAAGAAAACGGGTGACACTCGCCCTCTATATACTATAGAAACTCAATGGGACAGACTAATATTGTAACCAAAATGCTATCTGAATATTTTTACTGTGAAATTTAGTGTCACGTTCTAGTGACACCTAACGTACGGTCTATGTAACCAGCAATCCGTCGAGCTAGTGAGGAAAGCGAGGATTAGCTACCAATTACACCTCTCAGCTGGCTTTGCGTGTCACGTAGCCTTGCCTGTCTGACTTGTGCACTCAAAACGTGTTATGAATCCCGGAAAATTTTCACGCTCCAGATTTGTGTTGTAGTTTGGAAGTTTTAGAATTATATTTTTTTATGATGCAGTTTTGTTTTTGTGAACTTTGATGAAACTTTTTTTGTATTTTGCGTTCATAAATATCGTAAGCGGGATCCTAGGTCTGTCTATGATTTAAGTAAAAAGATATCGCCCCTAATGAGCTCCCCGATCCCCCTTGACAGAGACCGCATAGTTAGTAAAAGTCAGCCGGTAATCTGAGACAATCTATTCGAAGGCTGACCTGGGGCAACTGGCAATGGATAAAGTCGCCGATTGCCCCTACGCCCAGTGCACCAGGTGGCTAATTTAAAAAAAATAGAAAGATATCGAACGCTGGATTATTCGCTTTACGATAAAATGTTTAATGCAAATCACCCAAAGCTCTAATTAACACAATACTAATTCAATAACATTATCGGTTAGTTCTACACATAGAAAATGATGTGAAAGCTTTGTCTGTTGTGTAGTGGTAGACCAACATTATTCCGTATCGATGGACAACCACTACATGTGGTAGGCTGTTTAGTAATCCAGACCAAATTACCATAGGTTCGTAACCGTATTAGTTAAACTCATCGATTTTAACAGTATAATTATTATGCTTTCATCATGGTAATTTATTCCCGTCGGAATTGAGAATAAAAGAAAGAAAGAATATTTTACTGATGCATCATTCACAACATTTTACATTGTCTCATTTGTGGCCACAGACGCAAATTTTGATGTAGGTGACACAAATATGTGTTACTCAGTATAGTCTTCTTATATCTGTGGTCACACTGTGACACGTATGACATTTAAGGTTGCAAAAAGTACGTGACAAGCTCATGCCATTGCCATAAAGCCAAGAAACCTAATTTCATGGAATCTCATTGTAAAACGCACTGTACATGTTGGTAGTTAATTGAGAATCCTGTACATTCTATCAACAATACAGTATACTGAGGGTTCATAGTAGGCTCCATAAATTATGCGATGGTTTTGTGCAAACCTCCACTGAATATTTATACTAATCAGTCGCCACCACATGTTGTGTCTATTTATTGCGGTCCGACGCGCTTTGTATTTTATTATCTACTTGTTCTACTGTTAGAAAGCTCCTCTTGTTTTATGAGTATGGTAATACAAAAAGATCTGTTTCGGATCCTAGATGTTTGAATGAATTAATCATTCCTCTCCTTTTTTCAGTTGAAATGTTTCTGTAAGCAATTCCAGAGTTAATCGTTTGAGTTTTATATGTCAGAATAGCATAGAAATTGTTTATAAAATGTTATATATTATTTACAGAAGCGTTGTAAGTATTGTTTTTACCATGCCTCGGAGAGCACCGAGCTTTTAATCAAGAAAATATCTCATACTCGTATAATTACGTATTATTTTCGTCGTTTATGAAAGATCTACCGTAAAATAATTTACAGCGGTAAGTTAAAGAAAGTGATCATCACCGACCACCCGTTCCGATATTATTGCAAACGGAATTCTAGCAACGTTCAGTTATTCAAGATTAGGGCTTTGGCTTAAATCCAGAGTACCGAGTTACAGAATTAGAAATACTAGATAAGCTACAATAACAAAACGGTATAAAAGTTGTATTACTCAACAAGATTATACAGGTAAACCTCACAGTGCAAGTTGTGCATACGAGGATCTGGCAAAAAGTGCTTGATTAAAATGAAATTGAGCGTATAATATGGTTTGCTTACTCCTTTATAGAAACAGAATATATGGTAAATAAATTGTATAAGGCGTGCTAACAAACAAAATATAAATATACACATGGAGAATTCTGGTCACTCTAAGTGTAAACACTTAGGTGGTCAGTTGACCATTTTTTTTGGGTACCGATTTTGGCCGTCGCAATCTCCTATTCTTTACATGAAAAACAAACACTCCTTTCTCTTTCTTATATTTTTTTTCTAATTAACAGAGTCAGACACACAGATACAGTATTTCTTTTATATCTTTGATTCCTACCGTAACTATTAGTGAAAATCTGTTAATTTGTAATTAATTACAAACAGATACTTCAATTTTATTTATTTGTATATATAGATGTACTTATACATGATGAACAAACACACTTGTACACTATTCCACAACTTTATTTGATTTATTTTCACCGACCGGTTTCCAAAGGTTTTACAAAGGTATTTTACTTCACTGTCTTACACATCTTCAAGCCATTCAGGTTCCACCAAGTGCCAACAATCGAAAGTATAAACTAAATAGATGTATTTAGTAGTCTCTTCCATTATTTCTTTATAAGTGTAGTGTGTATCTTACTCTCTTGCAATTAGTTTCTGCTCAAAGCACGTCTGCCGCAGAACCGAAGTCTATGATCCAAGCTTAACTAAAGGAAAACAGATTTATTTGAAATAAGCATAACACTGGTAATTAAACGAGAAAACTCCTAGTTTCAAAACGTAGGTTGTACAGTTGTTTGTTATAACAGTTTTATATATAGGGTTCGTATTATAAATATATTTTACGAATGCCAACCATTTCTTTCTGCAATGTGTTTCAGATACGACATTTTAAAATACTAAGATAGAAATTATAAATCACAAAAACTGAAATTTCATCGGCAGGACTCGAACCCACGGCCTTTCCCTAACAATGGCAATGCTGCCTGTGACCACTGAGCTACGATGACCAATACCGACATCATCCAATGGGCGCTTTCGCATTGCATGATATCGTCACGATATTGTGGACGATATCGTGGCGATATCGTGACGATATCGTTACGATAATTTACATTCTTACCTTAAAGTTACTGCTGCTACTTACGATATCGTCACGATATCGCTACGATATTATAAACGATATTGTGTGTCTTTATCCTGCAATGTGTAAACGCCCATTCTTTGCTTCATAATTCATATTATAATTTCTAGATCGCGCTGCTATCTTAATATTTTAAGAATAGTTTAAATAAATGAATAGAAAGAAAAAATGGTTTTGAATGCATTTTTTTATAAACATCTACATAAAGCAGTTTTACTTAATTTTATTTTTGTATACTTAACACAAAATTTATTTAAGTGTTTACTTAATTTTAGTTTAATTTTTATTGGTTTCTAACCAATTAATGGTTTTGCTGAGCGCACATAATTTACGTTGCAAGCCAGTGCAGTATAAAAAAATATTTCATATATTGCCATGCTTGTAATGTGTAATAAATAAATAAATAAATAAAAAATGAAACTCATTGCTTTGAAATACAAAAATATATTAACGATATTTTAATTTTTTTTGGTGACTTTAGAATTAAATTTATGTAAATGTTGATTTTAAATGAACATCAAAAATGTATTCATGAGTAAATGAACTCCCGGTGAATAGAGGCTTCACTCTTGTGTCGAGATAAACGCATTTCGCTTCATTAACGTAATGAAATTTCGTGAATTTGGTATAAAATTAACTGACTGATAGAGGCTTCCTTTAATACGTGAGGTTTCTAAAGAAGTGGGACGAATTCTGTACAAACCAAAATAGAAGGTAAATGTGGAAAACGGGCCTTTTAATTAAAATCTCAGTTTCATCATGTCAAATATACCTACCTAGATAGGATAGATAAAATAATTCGATTGCAAATTGATGCTAGGTAGATACCTAGCATCAATTTGCAATCGAATTATTTTACATTCCTGTAATCATAAATTAATATAGATACCAATGGTTGCTAATTAATTACATTGAATACAGATACATACGTAACACATTATTGTGTATTTCATAAATTCCGCTTACACAGGCAATATTAGAGCAACAATTGCTAGGCAACACGAATTCATCTATTCTGGAGTAGATAATTAATTGGGAATTTCTATCGAGCAATTCAATAAGTACCTATGCAAAACATAATTTGATGCTTGTCGCCTTGTGTCACCGTAAATTGCATGACGTCATCCGCCTTGTGTTGCCATAAATTGTTTAATCTCACAATCGAACATCACACATATAGATTTTTTTTTACATAGGTAAGTAGGTACAATAAATATACTCACCGTATTGGGACGGTAGTACTTTCACTACAGAAATTATAAAAAGATAACATTACAAAAAAATATTAACAAAAAATACCTAATACGAGAATTACAAAATACATATTACATAATAGTTTATATCTACAGATAGAAATCTTGGAAACTGGAAATATTAGTCCATTTTCACACAGTTGAACCATACATCGGCCTGAAGACCGCCATTCACTACACATCTCCTGAGAAATCACGAAATTATTTTACTTACAAATAGTACTTCGGTTTGTAGGTATTGTTCACACGAATTTGTACCTAGAATTTATAATAAATTAATAAAAAAAGATTTGTAACTCTATGGAGGTACAGCATACACATTATTTATTCTTAATTCGACATGACAGGTATAAAGGTAGGTACAGTTCGTGAAGCCTAAACTGAGCTTTGCATTTGTGTGAGTGATCACGAAAAGTAGAGTAAAAAATATGTGTGTTACTGTGTGTACATGTGTGTGTAAAACAGGTCACATTATACGTTCACATACGTACTCACACAAGTGCAAAGCTCATCTTACGCCTCGCGAACAGTAGGTACTTCACCTTACAATTAAAAGTGTGGGCACTCTGCCTAGAACTTCCAGTTTTACATATTTATTTTAGGTTTTTAGTTTTAGTTTTAGATATTATATAGTTTGTAGTTTATATTTAAGGTTCTCGCAATCGTTTTTTCCTGTTTATTGTAGGTAAATATTCTGAATAAATTATATTTATTGTAAAGTAATTTCAAACACCTACTGAAAAAAAAAGGTAATAAAATTCATTATCTCGCTTCGGTCCAATATAAATATCCAATAAGTTGACTATTCAAAACTCCATCACACACAAAAGAAAATGGACGCAAGGCCTTCTTACAACCCTACTAGACGCTTTAAAATAATAAGTCCATGTTCAATTGCCGTCCATTGCCGAGCACCTCCGGTAAGCACTGAAAGAATTCCCAGTGGCGCCCGGCGGACCTTGGCCACCTGTGTGGCCGCTGCGTCCTGGTCCCCCCACGAGCATGACCTGCTCGCTGAAGGAGCAGTCTAGTACCTAAGTAGGATATCAATAAATTTAATAATAATACGCAGGTAAATAATATTTATTTACAATAAGAATTACAATATACATAACTAGATATCCCGACGAACTTTGTATCGCCTCAAATAAAAAAATTAAAAAAAAGAATATTTTAATATTTCATGCAAATGTATGTAAATTGAAAAACGCGACGGACGGACAGACAGACAAATTGTCGTATTAAATATATAGATTATATACTAAAAATATTTCAAAGAATCAAAGAATCAAAGAATCAATTTCATTTATTCAGTTTAGGCACATAAAGAGCACATATGAATGTCAAAATTTTACAATTTTGTCAAGTAATATTATAAAAATACTAAATTAAGTAAGTACATAAATAACCATTAGAAAATGATTCTTTCGCTGGTTCGGTAATTTGGTTCTCCTGAGAAGAGACCAGCAAGAAACTCAGGTAGATTATCCATTTTCTTTTTTAATATTGTTTTGTTTACATTGTTACAATTAGTTTCTATTGTATTATACGAGTGGCCAACAACAGAAGATTAGGGTGACCATGCATTTTTATCATTAAGATATTCGTCTACATTATAGTAGCCTTTCATCATCAAACATTTTTTAACTACTATTTTAAACTTATTAAGAGGCATGTCAACCAAATCCTGAGGAATTTTATTATAAATTTTTATACATTTGCCAACAAACGAATTACCAACTTTATGAAGTCTAATTTTTGTCATTGCCAATTTATTTTTATTTCTTGTATTAAAATTATGGTTATCGGAATTTTTTTTGAATAGATCTATGTTCTTCCGTACATATAAGATGTTGTCGTAAACATATTGAGAAGCAACTGTTAAAATATTAATTTCTTTAAATAATTCTTTCAGCGAGTCACGGGGTCCGAGTCTATAGATTGCTCGTATAGCTCGTTTCTGTAATATGAATATTGTCTCAATATCGGCAGCTGAGCCCCACAGCAGCAGACCATATGACATAACGCTATGAAAGTAGCTAAAATAAACTAATCGTGCCGTTTTTTCGTCAGTCAGTGACCTTATCTTTCTAACCGCATAGGCAGCTGAGCTAAGTCTTCCTGCCAAGGCTGTGATATGAAGACCCCATTGTAGTTTACTATCTAGAGTTATCCCAAGAAAAACTGTGGTATTGACTATTTGAACTAATTCATTATTCATAGTAATATGAGTATCCACCTGTCTAACATTGGGCATAGTAAATTTTACACATTTTGTTTTCTTCGCATTGAGCAGCAAGTTGTTACTTGTGAACCAATGCAATATTTCCGAAAGGGTATTATTTACATCGTCAAGTGCTACTTTTTGTCTATCACTTTTAAAAATTAATGATGTGTCATCAGCAAATAATACTATCTCACAAAGATTTTTAGTGAAATAAGGAAGATCGTTTACGTATATTAAGAATAAAAGGGGTCCTAATATAGAGCCCTGGGGTACTCCCATGACTAATGAGGCGCCAGAAGAGTCGGTGCCATTAATGTTTACTTTTTGTACTCTACCAGTGAGGTAAGACTCGAGTAAGCCAAGTGAGCTGTTCGAAACACCATAATAACCTAATTTTAGTAGCAAAGTCCCATGATCAACACAATCAAAAGCTTTTGATAGATCACAAAATATACCAATAGCATCCTGCTTTTCCTCCCAAGCATCAAATATATGTTTCACAAGTGCAACTCCTGCATCCGTTGTGTTCCTGCCTTTAGTGAAACCAAACTGTTTGTTATGAAGTAACTTATTGTCTGTAAAATGTGAAAGCAATTGATTAAATATTATTTTTTCAAAAATTTTACTGAGGGATGGGAGTATGGAAATAGGTCGAAAATTTGAAGGATCACTTTTGTCTCCTGCTTTAAATAAAGGATTGATTTTACTGTACTTCATAAGATGAGGAAACTGATTTTCATCTATACATTTATTGAATATGAATGCAAGGTGAGGTGCTATAGCGGGCACTATTGATTTTATTATATTAGTTGAAATACCCCAAAGATCCTCGGTATTTTTTATATTTAGTTGTTTAAAAGTTTTAAGTATAGTGACAGAGTCAATATACTGAAAATCAAAGTTAATTCTACATTTATCAACACTAGATTTAAGAAGAGAATTGGCTACGTTTTTTGACGAATTTAACTTATTTGTAGTGGTGATTGGAACATTTGTGAAGAAAGATTCAAATGCATTGGCCACTTCAGAATCAGTTTTAATATGTTTATCATCTATTTTTAACTCGAAGGATCGATCACGTGACTTTGCTTTACAAGTTTCTTTGTTAATAACATTCCATATTGCCTTCGTTTTATTATCAGATTTTTCAATTTTAGCCCGTATATAATTAGATTTAGCTGTTGAACATACTTTTTTGAATAGTTTGGAGTACTTTTTAATCTGTTCAATTACTTGTGGCTCATTAGTAGATGCCTTTGTCTCGTATAATTCATATAATTTCCTTCTACTTTTATAGATTCCAGGCGTATTTATATTACAAAATATCGTTTAAAAAGTCCTTCGCGTCATTGCCGACTGGGAAGGTTAATATTAATCGTACACTTTATACCACTATGTTATGCGATTTTTATCTTCATCTGATTCATGTAAAACTTTATCAAAGTTTTACATGAATCAGATGAGATAAAAATCGCATATATGTAGTAAGTATATGACGAAATAGTTTTGGTTGAAAAATCATTCTTATATTGATACATCAAACGATAACTATGCATGATTTGATACACGATTGATCAAAATCTAGTGAACCAGGTATATCCCATTATATCAAAGGGGAACAGATTATATGACGTCAAATGAGATTCTTCCTGGTATACGCATGCAACGTTGAAACGTGAACTGTAGCACAATGGAATTCAAATGATATATAAAAATACTAGCTGATCTCTGCGGCTCCGCCCTCGTGATATAGTTTTCTCGTTTCCGGGAACACATAACCTAGTTGAAAAGTAATCTATAGAACTCTGGAATAGTACAGATATACAGGATGAATTTTTCAAGTGGGCTTGGTTGGCCAAATCCGGGTCTATAAGGAATAGCGAAAAATGCTCAAAGGAGTCACGAGCCCGATTTTGATAAAACTTAAAACCTCATCATTACATTTTTTAAAAACCTATAATCCTAGCTGGGGATCCAACCAACAACTTTATTATTACACCATACGATAGTGTTATTGTTAAGGATCAAATTCTGGGAAGTAATGATATACGGCAAATTTAAGGAAAACTTAGAATTTTAATAAAATTCATATTTCTTGTCTGTCTCTTATGACACTGAGCAGAGGCGTGTGCGCTACCACCGCCTCCGCCCAGTGTGATAAGAGACAGACATGTACTTGCCAGCTTGTTTCTTATAGTGTATTAAACGCGAGATTAAGGTACTACTTACTAACTCCATACGCGAGATGCCACATTATGTTCTACTTTCAAATTTTACCTGCCCACGAGCATCATTTAGAAGACGAAATAGTCAGTTCTGTGATTACGAACAAAATTGACTCAAAATTGACATAAAATATGAATTTTATGAAAATTCTAAGTTTTCCTTAAATTTGCCGTATTTCATTACTTCCCAGAATTTGATCCTTAACAGCAACACTATCGTATGGTGTAATAATAAATGGTCTGATTTTTTTTCTAAATCAATGGGTTCGATTCCCAGCTAGGATTATAGGTTTTTAAAAATGTAATGATGAGGTTTTAAGTTTCATCAAAATCGGGCTTGTGACTCCTTTGAGCATTTTTCGCTATTCCTTATAGTTCCGGATTTGGCCATCCAAGCCCACTTGAAAATTTCACCCTGTATATTGGTGAAAAACTTTTCTAAATTAGATGAGTAATTTTAAAGATTACTCTCTATATACGCTAAAATACTTACAAATAATCTATGAAGGGAAAACTTATGGTACAAAGTTACGAAAATTACGCGGATAGAGCAGTATGAAAATTTTAGTGGATCATGCAAACATTTTATCAAGTAATTACTAACAAAAGAGGCGACATTAAAACAGCAAAGCTGAAAAAAAAATTACACAACATTCAATAAAACAATATTAAAGCCAGCATTACAGTGGGATAAGGAATACTAACAGTTAAATTAAAGTTACGTTCAGAAGTTGTGCGGCTGCAACCTGAACTAATGAAGTTATAAGCGCAACTCACTGTTGTGGTTGGCTACCCCGCTACGTGATACTACGATGTTTAATACAATAATTTATTTTTATTATAAGTAATTCGTTGTTTGCTCCCTGTAATATTATGCTCAGGAGTTTAATAAAATTAAGTTTAGCCATATTTTACGACATGGTTTAAAGCAAAGTCGCCCCGTTGTCTCCGCTATCTGTTAGCTTAGATATTCAAATCTTGTAAACTACTCAACCGCTTTAAATGCAGTTTTCAGCAATTCATAAAGTGAAAGTGATTGAAGAGGAAGGTTTAAAATGTACTTTAAAACTCGGGCAACTTCTAGGTTTACCTACCAACCTGAAACGTTGACACGTGAATGAAAAAGATTTGCTTGATAAAGCACGTTTTAAAAACCTTTTATAGCGCAATAAATCACAAACACAATAAAGTAAATGACGGAAAAAAAGTAAAGAAAGTAACTCGAGGAAAATGAAGCGTATTGTGCAAACACCGCGGGAACTAAAGTATAGTTGACATCGTGTACTTACGGTGATAGATAAATAGCCAATTCTAAAGAAAAATACTTTTTAATGTCTACTGTTTTTGTATAGAAAATTGAAAAAATGTTCTATGTATTTTCACCTACGTCGGTACGTCGTGGATCGACTTATTCAACAATTATATCGTCGAAAATTCCGTCACGTGTGACGTGACCAAATTAACACATTTTTAGGGTTCCGCATCCAAAGAGTAAAACGGGAACCTTATTACTAAGACTCCGCCGTCCATCCGTCGTCCGTCTGTTCCCAAGCTGTACCTATCTCGTGAACCGTGATAGTTAGAAAGTTGACATTTTTACAGACGACGTATTTCTGTTGCCGCTATAACAAAAAATAAAAAAAAACAGAATTTAATAAATATTTAAGGGGACTACTACAAACGTATTTTTTTTTGCCGTTTTGTACAGCAACCTTTGTGCCTGTGTCCGACTCTTTTTTTAAACTCCTTGCGTCATTGGTTGTCAATTGAAGTCGACGCTAGCCCTGCAGGTGCTGACAGACGAATGAAGCTCTGGCAATACCTATATCCAAAGTACCCAGAAACTCGCAATAGACTCGCCCTCTATTAAGTGGGACATATTACAAAGTGACTGACAAGGTGTGGGTGTATTAAACACCGCTGCCTACTCATCTGGAACGTAAAACAGTGTGTGACATTGCGAATAAAAGACGTGTTCTGACGTCATAACATTTATTATTCCCATCGGCCATTCTAAGTCTTATTTCCCGTAGCATGTAGGCAAAGCGGATCACCGTTAATGGAAAATATTTTTTGTAATATGGAATGGATGGAAGCCGGATGTGAGCCGCCGTCACGTTGTGTATTAAGTTCTTTAGCCATTGTAGTATACCTGTACTGCTGACTAGATACCGTTTGTACTACAACCTAACACCATTTGCATACTAAAGTGAAAACTTCTTCGGTCTCTTTCCCAGTATCATCAATTCACACATGTACGCAAATAAATTAAAACAGATAGAAATGCAGATGCATACTTTTCAGCAGTATATTCTTTGTTCCACGTAATCAGAGAACCTCCTATGGCCTTTGACCGGGAAACTTTTTGTTTTGCAGACCCTCTTCTATTGCTCGGCAATCTGTAAGCATCCACTAATATCATGTAGTAGGGAGCGAGCCTTTTGCCGATGTCAGGCACTTTACACTTACAGAGCCTCTATCCGGCGAGGTTTGCAACTTGGAACTGTGTTTAGGAAACATTATGCACTCTAATATTACCATGAACCGCTGTATCAATATTTATTTAAATAATAAAATACTTACATGGATTATTCATAGACCTGTGCCAGCACAAAATTGAACACCTTCTAGAACATGCTATGATGAATAATCCGATCAATTAGCCGGCGAGAATTGCAAGTAAGTTCGACGGTTGGAAAGTTTCGTGTAATTGCAATACCTTTCAGAGTTCTACCACCGGTACTCATTATGTATTCGCGTTAAGAACCATCTTAGTCGTGGTCTTACCAACATAGTTGCTACCTGCGAGCTTTCTCGCATTCAAAGCTTTTATAGTTTGCTTATTTTATAACGGCCTTTCGTAATGTTTTGTACAAACGTAAGCAAATTTAATGTTAAGTGAACAATACGAGGGTTTAAGTCGAGGTGGAATCATCATTACAGAGATACTCATACGAAGCCGTGAACGTCGGCTAGTATTAACTAAAGTACGGGTTATTAGGAATAAAATATTATTTGGTTTATTCGTCTGTTACAACACTATCATCACGTCTTAAGGAATATTGATTAATTTTTTTTTGGGTAGTTCCTAGTTCCTACAATAGTCTGTACTAGAAGCCCGACTTATTTTGTACAATAAGAAAACCAAATAACTTTCTAGAGCAGCTCACCATCATTTCTCATTATTTATGAAAAATATATTTATAATATTGCAAATTCAAATAAGGTTTACGTTAACTTTGTATCAATAATCCCAAGATCGTATATTATTTAACCGTAAATAAGGTTTTGTTGGTTGGTTCGCCGACGATGCCGTGAATTATGTAGAGCCTTTCGGATTGCTTCTCTGGACTACAATAAATATTAATCCATACTTGGAAATGAATGGGCTTATGTGGAATTCTTTGTACTCGTATATTTCATACAATGGACCCCTTAATTAATAGGCTCACGCTCTATTTCGTGGGTGGGATCATCAAAGTTATTTGCGTAAAAGTGGGCCAATTAAATGCAGTTGCCTATTCCTTAGGGCGTAATATAATATTCATTTTAGGGACTGATAACTTACAAGGTAGAGGTGATTACAGTCCCACGAAGAGGCCACCCAGGGGTCCACCACTGGAAATACCTTCTGGTGTGTACCAGAAACGCCCGCAGCAAATGGACATGGGACATTAAAAAAGATGTGATTACACACCTACGTTTTCCTACGTTTTGCCAGTAATTTTGTTGATACAACTCCTATTTTTCACTACGGCGCGGTGGCATTTCTCAGAGTTAATCCCGTGTCATTAAACTTTATACCAAATTTTATTAATATTGGCACAGCCCCAGCTTTCTCCCAATAAAAGTGTGTAAAATAAAATGAAAGAAAAAGTTATCGATAAAACAAATAAAATCTAAAGACTCAACTTCTAAAGACTGCAATCATGGTTGAGCAAGTTTGAATACTTACAGCTCACTGTAGAATTCCGCAATCCACACGAACGAATATAGAGTAGAAAAATGTTGAAAACCACAAGACGTATTAAGGCCGCATCATCTCCGCAGATTTCCTGTAGAAATAGGTTAGCTAGTTTACATTATAACCTTCACAGACGATAAACTGCTGGAGAAGAATCTCTAGACTGTTTTTCTTAGCACTCTGATAAAGACGAAGATAGGTACTATTTTATAAAGTGTATTTTTTAAACTAACTGGCGAGCGTATAACCGAGTGAACGCGTTTTTGTTTGACAGTTTGTTATATACATTACACTCTCACACAACAGCTACATGAATTTTAATGAAACTTAAGACTTTTGATCTTGGTTATTAATTGTGTATACTGCAAATTGAAAACAAGGAACTCAGCTAGTTCAGAAATACTGAAAATAGTGACTGAGTATTATATTATGCTATACCGATTACTGCAATATATACGTGTACCTACCTGCCTCTATCTCCCAAAACTGTCAAACTAAGTATTGGGACTTTTGTTGAATTTAGCAACAGCTCTAAAAAAGATACAGTATGCTGGGTGTCCATATATCAGAAACATGGACAATACCTGATTTTTTTTTATGTTACTTTCATTATCGACACTCCAGAACATACTTGTACTTTGTCCCCAATAACGTGGGAGTTGGGACCAACAAAATTACTAGCACAATGTTGGTTGAACCTCATCAGCATGCTGTTTATTTGATTTCATTTAAAAAAATATTATTTACGAACCGAAATGAATGATGAGAACAAAGCTTTTCTCAAAACAATTATTGTATTTGGTATTAAAAAAAAACATAAAATATTAGTTAAATAAATTCCATTCATGAATAAAACTTTGAATGGTCAGTAAATGTTTGTACTTTTTTTTTTTTTTTTTTTTTTAGTTCCGCGACCAAGGCCGCGGCCGCTTCAACGTCCGTTGCCGGGCGTCTCTGGTTACAAGCAGAACGTATTTCCAGTGGCGCCCGGCGGACTTTGACCACCTCTGTGGTCTCTGCGGGGGGTTGGGTCGGGATGACAATCCCGCGTCGTTGGGGTAGGGTTTTATCCCGCGTCAATGAGTGAATCTGGTTGCGTGCTATGGGGCAAAGGCCCCGCAGCACGCAACCCTTCTAGCCTGCTTCTGTAAGGACGACGGGTGGCGATCCCGCCGTCCTCAGGCCCCGATCATGGAGGTCGATGGTCTTGGGCGTAGATGAGTCTGCGGCGGCCTCGCCGCTGACTACGGAACTCGGCGGGGAGGGCACGCTCCCTCTCCCTCTCGGCCGCCTCCTTCGCGAGCACGACTTGCTCGCAGAAGGACACGGCCGCGTTCCACCTACTCCCGCTGGAGACCATGGCTTGAAGCATGGTCTCCAGCGAGAGGGTATCCACGCCCAGACCCACTACGAGGTCCCGGCGCTGACTCGCCCACGCTGAGCACTCCACCAACGTGTGGAGTGCGGTGTCGTCGTCGGAAACCTCGCAGTGTTGACACCGGGGTGTGACCTCACGATGGATGCGAAACAGATAGCTACCGAAGCATCCATGCCCGGTAACGATCTGCGTCGCACGATACGTGAGGTCACCATGCTGCCTCTGCAGCCAATCGTCCATGATCGGTCTCACCGCCGCGATGATGGTGGCACCCCACTTGGGTTGCTCAAGTCGCACCCTCCATGACTCCATGAGATCCTGGCGGAGTTGGGACCGCCGGTCATCGATTTCTCGAGACGCAGGCCTGTGGTCCCGCTCCAGCGCCTCCTTGCGCCATTGGAACAATGACGCAAGGGCTCTCGCTTCCAGGTCCCATGGAGGGGTCCCGGCTAGGAGACATGCAGCCTCTCCGGAGATCGTGCGGTAGCCCCTTATTGTTTTGACGGCCAAGGTCCTCAACGGTCTGTTAAGGAGCGTTGAGTTGTTGGCCGTCAACCGCGCCGCCCATACGGGAGCCCCGTATAGGGCCATACTCCGCACGATCCCCAGGTACAGTCTCCTGCAGGAAGCGTTGGGTCCCTTTAGGTTGGGCATCAGTCGCGAAAGCGCGACCGATGCCTGTGTCACCTTGGGGACCAAACTTCGGAAATGTGGTCCGAAGTTCCATCGGCTATCAAGTACGATCCCTAGATACTTCATCGAGGGCTTGATGCCGATGCTAACGCCTCCCACATTTATGCTGGAACCTTCAGGTGGACCGTTCCGAGGTCTGTGAAAACACAGAACCTCGGACTTGTGCAAGGCCACCTCCAGTCCCAGCCGCCGTATCCGACCCACGACTTGAGCAACACCCGTCGTGACCTTGAGTGCTGCCTCCTGGTACGTTGCACCCCGCGCCGTGACGAGGGTATCGTCGGCGTAGCACGTTACGCCGACGCCCTCAGGCAACGCACCCCGCAGCACCCAGTCGTAGCCGATGTTCCACAGAAGCGGCCCCAGGACCGACCCCTGCGGAACACCGCACGACACATCTCGCCGAGCTGGCCCGAGCCAGCTGGGGAAAGCTATGGCCCTCTCCGAGAGATAGGCCCCGACAATACGACGGAGGTAGAGAGGCGTTTCGTGATACACGAGCGCCTCCCTAACGCAGCTCCATGGCAAGGTGTTGAACGCGTTGGCGATGTCTAGAGACACCGCCACCACCACCTTGCCCTGTGAGACTGCTTCCTCCGTCAGGCTCTTGACGCGCATGATCGCGCTCACGGTGGAGCGTCCCCGACGGAAACCGTACTGGTTGTCCGCCAGGTCTGGCCCCACCGTCGAGAGATGCTCGACGAGGCGTTCCGCGATAATTCGCTCAAAGAGCTTACACACCTCGTCGAGCAACACGATCGGCCGGTATCCGGACGGTGAGTCCACCGGCCGCCCCGCCTTACGAATCAGGACCAGTTTCCCCGTCCTCCACACCTTGGGAAACTGGCCCCTTTCGAGGCATGCGCTAAAGAGCCCCATCAGTCGAGGCCCGAGTTCTTCGAGGGCCAGGACCCATGCACGGCCAGGAATGCCGTCGGGTCCGGGGGCAGTGATTTTCCGGCGTTTAAGCCGGAGCACTGCCGCACCTAGCTCCCCCACCCTGACTTCGGGTACGTCGTCTTCACTGATGCTATCCGCGTCGGGCAGAGACGGAGCCATGCGCGGAGGGACGTGTTCCTCCGCGCTCGTCGGAAACAGGGAGCCCATGACCCGCTCCAGCTGCTGCGGCTGGAGACTCTGGGTCAGTGGGGGCGCCCTAGGTCGGAGTTTCTCCCTGACCTGTAGGTACGGGCGCCCCCATGGGTTCTGCTGCAGGGTCTCCAGGAGCTCCTCGCGGGCCGCCGTCTTGGCCCGCTTTATTGTCTCCTGGAGATTACCTTTAGCCTCCCTGTAAGCCTGATAAAGCTCCGCCTCTCGGGTTGCCGCGTCGTCTGGGCGGCGATGCCTCCGGCGAAACCTGGTGTACTGGCGGCGGGCGGAGATGCATGCTGCGCGCAGCTGTGCAATCTCCGGCGACCACCAGTACACCTGCTTCCTTGCCGGTCTGGGTGTAACCCTAGGCATCGCCGCATCACAGATTTGCGACATGGCTCTCCTGAACCACTCCGCCTCGGCATCCACATCGGCAGGCCGGTCCGGTGCCGGAATCCAGGCCTGCACGATGGATGCCTCCAGGAGAGCCTCCCGATCCAGATGGTGAAGTGCCCAACGCGGATCCGGGGGATTTTCTACCGGCTGTGGGAGGTCAGGTGGGGGGACGACATCGAATCGGATGTACCGATGGTCCGAGTGCGTCTCCTCACCCTCCTCCACGTGCCAGCCAGTAATACGGGCGGCGAGGGCAGAGGTCGCGAACGATACGTCCACGACCGAGCTGGTCCCCCGCCGCCAGAAGGTGGCGACATTCCCCCGGTTGAGGACCTCCAGACCACGTGTTCTGGTCCAGTCCTCAAGAAGCCTCCCCTTGTCCCTGGTTTCCCGGGAGCCCCACGCCTCACTCCAGGCGTTGAAGTCTCCCAGGAGCAGGACAGGGCGAGGACGGCACGCAGCGAAGACGACTTCGAGCTCAGTGAGCCATAGCTCAAACTGAGTCTCGTCCAGTGTCGGCGAGATGTAGGTGGCCACGACTGCCAACCCATCATATTCCGCCGCAACACACCCGCGGCCCCTTGCAATGATAGCAAGGCGCGAGTTGTCTGCGGCGGACCCCCCGAAGATAAAACAGGCCGAGCCGTCCTCGTCCACCGGGCTTCCCGGGTGGACGTAGTACGGCTCGGCGACCACGGCCAAGTTTATGGACCACTGCCGGATGCTCTGGTACAGAAGATCCTGAGCAGCGCGGCAGCGGTTCAAATTCACTTGCAGGATGCGGATATGGGCGTCAGACATTAATGGACGTCCATATCAGCATCCCGCCGAGAAACATCTGGCCGTGCAGTAGCGGCACCCCCACCGCTCTCAGCGGACGGACGAGGCTTTGGCCTCGAGGCGGCGCAGGTTGTGCTGCCGACCCGGTGGTCCGCAGTTTTGCCCTCCGCCTCGCATCTAAAGCAGCGAGGCGGGGCATCACAGGCACTTGCCTTGTGACCGGGCCGGCTGCAGCGGAAGCATCGATCGCCCACGGTGACTTCCGCTGTGCACTGCACTCCGACGTGCCCCACCACCATGCACCGGAAACATCTAGTTTCCCGGGCACGAAGGAGGTGCACCTGCGCCTTTAGGAAGCCCCCTACGAGGAGGCTTCGTCCGTCCGTCACTTTCAGTGCCGCCGCGACGGGGCACTGGACGACTGTCATCCCATGACCAGTGGTGCCGAAGGAGATGTCTCCAGCCTTCACCTGGTCACGGGGGCAGCCGCCCGCCTCCACGACGGCGGAGATTACTTCCTCCGTCGTGGCCGCGTCATCCAGACCCGTGATGCGCAATGCAGCGCATTTGGTGGGCCTGGTGACGCGGACGGCTTCTGCGTCCAGCGCGTCCCTAAGCTGCGCTGCTAGGGCGTCAGCTTTAGGGCCGCTGGAGGCGCCGGAGACCTCGAGGAGGCGAGCCCCGGTGCGTGTCGTCTTGCACCGGAGACCCCCCTGGATATCGAGGGCTGAGAGGTTGACTGAGGACTTCACGGTCCTCAGGACATCAGCGTACCCCACACCCCTCTCCACACCCTCCGTCGTCACCGTAAGGACGACGGCTGTGGAGCGAGGAGCGCGGGGCCTCTTCGGCGCCTTCGCCGCGGCGGCTTTGGCCACTTTCTTGGCCGCTTTCTTGGCGGCCTTCGTCTTCCTCTTCTTGGCCCCCACTACCTCCCATCCCTCCCGTCCGGAGGGATGTAAAGGAGCAGCGGGAGCGTTAGAGGAAGAGGAGGCGGCAGGGGTGCCGCTCTTCTTGCCGCGCCCCTTCGCCTTCCGCGCCTGGGCCGCGGTCTCGGCCGGCAACCGGTACGCTGGAGCGGACTGGGGCGGAGCGGGGCGGTGGACAGCGGGTGTGCCGCTTGGTCCTGGAGCGGGAGAACCGCCAACAGCCGCCGCGTATGAGAACGCGGGACGTGCTAGCGGAGGGCGGTACGCCCGGTCCTCCAGGACGGCGAGGCGCCTCTCGATCGCCGTCAGGACCTGTACCATAGTCGGCACAGGCTGTGGCGGCGATCCGGGCGCCGTGTTGGGCGCCGTGGTGGGCGCCATGGTGGGCGCCTTAGTGGGCGCCTTGGTGGGCGCCTTGGTGGACGCCGTGGTTGGCGCCGTGGCGGGCGCCTTGGTGGGCGCCGTGGTGGGCGCCGTGGGTGGCGCCGTCTTCGGCGCTGGTCCAGCCGTCGGAGGAGGAGGCGGCAGCATGGGACCGGGAGGCGCCTTGACCACCTTGGTCAAGTCAGCGACCTCCCGCCACAGGTCATCCATCTGCTTCCTGGAAGCAGCGAGCTCCGCCTCCAGGCTCGTCACCTGCTTCCGGAGCCTCGCCTCCTCCTTGGTGACGCTCCGCGCGAGGAGCTTGTTGAGGGAAGATTGGGCTTCATCCACCAGTGAAGCCACAATCTTCTTCCTCCCCGCCACGTTCCTGTTGCCCCGCATGGCCGCGTTCATGCGGGCAAAAACGCTCATAAGCTCCCGCGCGGGCGGCCCACCGATTTCCCGGCGACTTCGCTGGGACAGTTGGACCGAGGACGGAGGAGGAGTTGGCGGCCGCCTTCTGTACGCGTCTAGACGCGTACGCACCGTCTTCACCGGCACCTCCTCCTCCGAATCACTGGAGAGGAGGGACCCCCACCCGGAGCAGCTGGTGCTACGGTCGCGCGGCGGCCCCCCCTTCTCCTCGAGGGTCCTCTTCTTCGTCCCAGAAGAGCGGCCCTTCTTCTTCACACTGCTGGGAGCTGACCCATCGTCAGTCCCAGCAGCATCAGTTCCTTGGGGCGTCGACATCGCGCTGCAACTAGGCGGCGCGGTGCGAGCCCCCAAATCCATAGGCATCAGTATCAAGTTTGAGTGCGCAATGTCGTCGGTTGACACTGCCCGTGAAAGGGCAGTGTCGGGACCGGAGGTATCTTCGATGTTATCCATAGCAGGAAAATCGCAAAAAATTTGGCCAATCACAAGTTCAGACTAAATACGTTCGGTCACCCAACTTGCCACTGCGTTACCGTGGTCAAGTTGGGGTCCAGGGCGGACGGCGAGGACGTAGTATCTAATCACTTGGGGCCCCGCCCCAAATGTTTGTACTGGAGTTAGAGTGTTTCCTTGTAACCGTATATACGTAGGTCACACTATAAGTTTTCCGTAACTTAAAAAAACAACATGTTAAGACCAAAATATTATGTTTATTGCATTTCAAAATACTCTCCTTTCTATTTTAATATTTATTTCATGCGATCGAACCGTTTTTTAAAACAGGAGGACCACAGATCTGGAGGCATGTTTTCTACGTGCTGATTGAACGCTATCACTGCCTCTTCGGAGTTGGTAAAAGTGAAACCTTTCATCGAATGTTTGATTTTGCGGAAAATACAGAAATCACAGGGTGCTAGGTTGGGGCTATGCGCAGGATAGGTGACGAGTTGTACTTTTTCGAAAGCTAAAAATGACTTTGTTTTGTTGGCCGTGTGTGAAGAAGCGTTGTCATGATGTAGGAGAACGCGGCTTTTGAGTCGTCTTTCGCGAACTTTTTCTAACACCCGGGGAAAACAAATGGTAGAATACCACTCGGCATTAACACTCTTTTGATCTTCAAGTGGAATTGTACAGATGGGACCCGTAGCTGAGAAAAAAATCGCGATCATATTTTTACCAACGTTTGTCGCCTGCCTCACTTTTGTTGGCTTGTTCTCATTTTCCAACACCCATTCAAAAGATTTCTGTTTTTTTTCGGGTTCAAAACTATAAATCAACGTTTCGTCTCCTGTGACAATGTCATAAACAGCATTAGAATATCCGTGGTCGTACTTCAGTAGCATCTGTGAGCACCATTCCACGCGAGCCCGCTTCTGCTCCGCTGTCAGTTCATGAGGGATCCAACGACAACAAAGTTTCCGAACTTTCAATTCATCGTATAAAATTTTCTGGATTTTACTCATACCAATCCCCAATAGTCCTCGAATTGTCTCATAAATAATCCGCGGGTTTTCTTCAATTAACCGCTTAACAGTAGCCACGTTATTTTCGTTGACGGCAGTTGAAGGCCGCCCTTCACGATATTCGTCATGTACAGAAACTCGACCTCTCTCAAATTCAGCAAACCATCGCCTCTCGGTGCTCAAACAAGGTGCTTCTCTCCCAAAAGCATTTTGAAGACGAGCGGCACAGTCTTGCGGAGAGAGAGAACTTTTAAAATTATAAAAAATCATCGCTCTAAAATCTTTTCGACTTAATTCCATTTTCGTTGCATACGTAGAACTTTGATGTGTGATAAAAACAATTGACAAAGGATTTTCCGCCAATTGTTTTTTTTATTACTAAGAAGGGTGCAACGTTTAAAAAAATATAACATTCGAAATTCAAATAGTTCCGATTAGCTAGAAGTGCAAAACTTTTAATGTGCCCCATGTATAAGCCACCGAACCTTTTCGCAATACAGTTGGGGTCGGCTTTCCAGTCTAACTCTCCTCTAACTCTAACTCTTAATAAGTTTAAAATAGTAGTGAAAAAACGTTTGATGAAGAAAGGCTATTATAATGTAGACGAATATTTATATGTAAAATCATTAGATATAGAGGGAGCCTTCGACAGCGCATGGTGGCCTGCTATACGAGTCCGATTGGCGGAGGAGAACTGTCCGCTGAACCTGCGGAGGGTGATAGACAGTTATCTCGGAGATCGATCAGTCCACGTCCGGTATGCTGGAGAGGAGTACACAAAATCGACGAACAAGGGCTGTGTTCAAGGCTCAATAGGGGGACCCATTTTATGGAACCTCCTATTGGACCCCCTCCTCAAAGGCCTGGACAACAACGGCGACTACGTGCAGGCATGCGCCGATGATGTCGTCTTAGTCTTTGACGCGGATAACGCTCAGCAGATTGAGGCTAGGGCTAATGCCGCCCTCGAACGTGTTAGGAAGTGGGGTGTAGAGAATAAACTAAGATTCGCCCCGCAGAAAACCAATGCGATGGTCATAACGCGAAAACTCATCTACGACACTCCACTCCTTAACATGGGAGGGGTCGACATCCCGATGGTAGGGAAGATCAAGATGCTGGGCGTGACCATAGACGACAAACTAACCTTTAAGCCGCACGTAGCTGACATTTGCAGAAAGGCCTTGGGCATTTATAAACAACTATCAAGAGCAGCGAAGACCACCTGGGGATTAAATCCGGAGGTCATTCGAACGATATATGTGGCGACAGTGGAACCGATTGTGCTGTATGGCGCCAGCGCGTGGGAACCGGCGGTTCACAGGAAGGGCGTAATCAAGCAACTGGAGACTGTGCAACGCCTTATTGTGCAGCAGATTGTTAAGGCCTACCGCACGGTGTCGCTAAACTCGGCGCTGGTGCTGGCTGGGATTCTCCCTCTCGACCTCCGTGTTCGGGAGGCAGCTGCCTTATACCGAGCCAAGAGGGGTGAACCGCAGGCAGTGCTATGCGACCGAGAAGTGGAGAAAATGTCATCGGCCCTCGAAGCTCCACATCCGTCCGAAAGGAGGGAAATAGGCTTTCTCAGCTTGGTAGACCAGGAGCAGCTTGCTGCCAGCGGTGACTATGACTTGCGCATTTTCACCGATGGCAGCAAGATTCAGGGAGAGGTCGGAGCCGCTCTGTCCATCTGGAAGGATGAGGCAGAGAGCAAAACCCTCGAGCTGAAGCTTGCTAGCTATTGCACGGTCTACCAAGCTGAACTTTTAGCCATACGCAGTGCCACACGGGAGGTACTTAAGGCAAGGGCGACATCGTGCGGTATCTACAGTGACTCCATGGCGGCCCTTCAATCGGTCCAGAACCCGAATTGCCTCCATCCACTTGCGGTGGAGACGAGGCATAATTTAAATGCATTACTGCAACAGGGCAAAGCTGTGTCTTTGTTCTGGGTCAAAGCCCATGTTGGATTGGTAGGCAATGAGAGAGCGGATGTTCTGGCCAAAGCGGCCGCCATGAACCGAAAAAAGAAACCCGACTACGACCTCTGCCCGATCTCATTCGTCAAGCGAAACATCCGAGGTGCTTCGCTTGGCGAATGGAATCAACGGTATATAACGGGAGATACAGCTGCTATCACGAAGATATTTTTACCGGATGCACTGGCTGCATACAGCACAATACGGTCAATAAACATCGATAGGATCACGACACAGATTCTAACGGGGCACGGGGGCTTCTCGGAGTATCTGAAGCGATTCAGGTGCAAGGAGAGCTCCGCGTGCATCTGTGACCCAGCAATCGATGAGACAGTCCCATATATATTGTTCGCATGTCCTGTCTTCGCACAAGACAGATACAACCTGGAGCAAGAGCTCAACTGTGATGTCGGTCTGAATAGAGTAAAAGATCTTATGCAGAAGTGTAATAGGGATAAGTTCCTGGAATACTGTAAGAGAATTGCCAGCGCAGTAACTTACCGAAACAAAACTCGGTAACAGCACAATGTTTTCAAGGTACTATGATAATACCTAATGATAAGCATTAGAGCAAGCACAGAATCAACAGGAAACAGAAACACAAACAAACATGCAATACGTACAAACCGACACACAAACACAAAAGAAAATAAATATAACAAAATAACACAGATAAAAGTACGCCACTGGCAAAAGGCAGCAAAAGGTCAAAGTTAAAATATACTAAGTGTGTATATATATATAGAGAGAGGACATAAAAGATCCAATCCACAGGGAAAGTGTAGAGTGCCCTAAAATGTGGAAAACCTGTTGGAAATTCAAAAACTGAATAAAAACTTATTAATATGTAAACAGAAATGCTGGTATAAATCATAATACAAGAATGAATAAAATGTGTAAAGTATAAAATTGTATAAATATTGATAAAAATGTAATTGTATAGATATTGTAAAAACATAAAATGTAATAAATATTGTTAAAAGTGAAAAATCTTATTGTCAAAAGTATGAAATGTATTGTTAGAATGTAAAACTGTAATGTAGTAAATAAGGTGTTAGTAAATAACTGTAAGAAATGTAAAGTAGGTAACCACGAAACACATTAAAACAATTAGTGCATTATTTACCCCTGAAATACAAATAAATAAAGGAAAAGAATTAGATAATCAGATTAGGGAACGAAAATGGGAGTCCCACCCATAAAAAGAATGAAAGAGATGAATGAAAGAAAGAAATAGTATGCAGCATAAAAGTGCGAGAGGAATACGAGACGAATGGCACGATAAAGAGAATTAGTTTAATATAGACTCCACTTAAGGGGGAGGTAGATCGCGGGCCAGGCCACAGCGCCTGGACTAAAAAAAAAAAAAAAAAAAAAAAAAAAAAAAATCGAATATCTTATAAAAATGTATGGTCACCCTAATCTGCTGTTGTTAGCCACTAGTACAATATAAATTGTAACACAATGTTAACAAAACTTTATTAAAAAAGAAAATTGATATGTAATCTACCAGTTTCTTGCTGGTATCTTCTCAGGAGAACCAACTTACCGATCCAGCGAAAGAATTATTATCAAATGGTGATTTATGTACTTAATTTAGTATTTTTATAATATTGCTTGACATAAAATTTTAAAATTTTGACTCTTTAAATTGATTCTTTGATTCTTCTTTGATTGACTGCGATTCGGTTGAAATTCGTTATTTTCCTTGAAGCGACTGCCATCTGACCTCCACAACCCATGGGCGATATCGAAGTTCTGTGGTTAGACTGGTCGGATTTTTGATTTAGAGCTCTAACTACCCCTAACGACTGCCATAGATGTTTGTATGACAACCAAGACCGACGGCTTAACGTACTCTCCGAGGCACGGAGGGGTCTAAGTGTCTTAAGAAATGGTCACCCATCCTAAGACCGGCCTGACTAGATGTTACTTAACCTTTGCAATGTCTTAACGTTGTCGGTTACCACTAGACCACGAGCCCCTCACATTGTCGGTTACCACTACGGTGTCCTTGTAACCGTATATACTTACAAAAATATATTTACAAAAAATATAGGCTGTAAATCAGTTATACAGTTCTCATAGCACATGTTATTAGGGTGCCTTCCTACTGGAGGTGTGTAACTGCAGGGATCTGAAAACGAAACTATCTGACCGTTTTCACTGATTTTCAATGTCAAACATACAATAATGACATGCGTTTCATGTCGCGCGGGCCGCACGCTCACCGGTTGCTATAGTAACTAGGTTGGTCGCGAACTGATTTGAACATTGACACGCATTGCGGGCGAGATCCGTGCATTATAGGAAAAGTGACCACCTGTACCAATATAAATTGTAATAAACGCGGACAACGAGAGAAACGCGGGGTAATGAAATAAATTATTTTATGAAGTCCAACTTAATACTCAGGGTATGTTATATGAGTCCCATTTGATTGAAACATATTTATTTACCTTTATTTAATAATGCTCGTTCAAGCCTTTTGTCTTTAAGCACCTACGTACCGCTATCAAAGGACCTATCCACGAATCACCTACGTCACTCTTTGTTAAGACGGTTCTTAAGGAAACAATAAACCAAAACACTAACAATACACTCAATCCTCTTTGAATAGCCCTCTGGGGTGCTTAGAATGATGTGCCGGTGGGAAAGTAGCAAGGTAGGAAGCACAATAACACCTTGTATAATAGATAGGTTCCTTACAGCGTAAGATAGATAGCCCTTGGCTCTAGACGTTGTATGTTTTATTCATAATTCTTGACTCACTCTGAGTGCCACTAGACGAAATTTATTTCTTAAAAACGTTTGTATTAAATAAGAGCCGATGTCCTCGACTTTACCAGCTTGGTTTATTTTTGCTGCATTTGTATCTTATGGCCACCAATTATCGGGATTATACCTGCATACATAACATAGCTTAATTTTTATGAAAATATATTATGTGCATACAAAAGATCAAGCCGTGTCACTTAAACATACAAACAAACAAGCAACTTTACAAATATCTCTTCTTGGTCTCAGCTTCGGTTGTCTAGAGTCCGCTATTTTATTTATGTTTGTTGTACGGACAACATTTTTAAAATCTTATAAATATAAGTATAGATATGCTTTTTAATTTCAGTAAGTAATAGGTTTTATCAAGTACCGAATCTTTCTTGAACTCCAAAAAAAAAAGCGAAGATTATTAAGTTATCTGGCATGTCAAGGGTTGTGAAATTGGTATACATGGATGTTCATACTAAACATGTACCAACTTACGTACCTACCGACTTCTGACACAATATGCGGTGCTTTTGATTTACCTGCCCAAATATCCAGACTGCATAGCTTGTACATCTGATTAGTTCAATATACATGATTATACAGCCGCCTATATCTCAACAGGGTAAGCAGAGGTGCAATAAATTCCCACATTTTGCCAAGACACGTCTTCTGATCGGCAGGTGGTCCACTTTCACGTGAGATTGACTAGGGCTTCTATGATCTTGATGAAATATCATACACACATATCCCCGAAGGGGTGGGCAGAGGTGCAATTTGCCAGTATTTTTAGTCTCACGTAATAGGGGGCAAGCCTATAGCCGCCACCGGGCACACATACATGGGGCACACTAAAAGTTTTGCACTTCTAGATAATCGGAACTATTTGAATTTGGAATGTTATATTTTTTTAAACGTTGCAACCTCCTTAGTAATAAAAATAAACAATTGGCGGGAAATCATTTGTCAATTGTTTTTTATCACAAATCAAAGTTCTACGTATGCAACGAAAATGGAATTAAGTCGAAAAGATTTTAGAGCGATGATTTTTTATGATTTTAAAAGTTCTCTCTCTCCGCAAGACTGTGCCGCTCGTCTTCAAAATGCTTTTGGGAGAGAAGCACCTTGTTTGAGCACCGTGAGGCGATGGTTTGCTGAATTTGAGAGAGGTCGAGTTTCTTTACATGACGAATTTCGTGAAGGGCGGCCTTCAACTGCCGTCAACGAAAATAATATGGTTACTGTTTAGCGGTTAATTGAAGAAAACCCGCGGATTACCTATGAGACAATTCGAGGACTATTGGGGGTATGAGTCAAATCCAGAAAATTTTACACGAAGAATTGAAAGTTCGGAAACTTTGTTGTCGTTGGATCCCTCATGAAATGACAGCGGAGCAAAAGCCGGCTCGCGTGGAATGGTGCTCACAGATGCTACTGAAGTACGACCACGGACCTTCTAATGCTGTTTATAACATTGTCACAGGAGACGAAACGTGGATTTATTATTTTGAACCCGAAAAACAGAGCAATCTTGTGAATGGGTGTTGGAAAATGAGAACAAGCCAACAAAAGTGAGGCAGGCGAGAAACGTTGGTAAAAAATTTATCGCATTTTTTTTCTCAGCTACGGGTTCCATCTGTACAATTCCACTTGAAGATCAAAATAGTGTTAATGCCGAGTGGTATTCTACCATTTGTGTAGAAAAAGTTCGCGAAAGACGACCCAAAAGCCGCGCTCTCCTACATCATGATAACGCTTCTTCACACACGGCCAACAAAACAAAGTCATTTTTAGCTTCCGAAAAAGTACAACTCGTCACCCATCCTGCGCATAACCCTGACCTAGCACCCCTGCGATTTCTGTATTTTCCCCAAAATCAAAGATTTGATGAGAGGTTTCACTTTTACCAACTCCGAAGAGGCAGTGATAGCAAATATTGGATAGAAACAGGCGTTACTTGGCGAAAATCCATGACAAAACAATGGTAAGTAAAATGTTTTTAAGAAAAAACCTTTTAAATTTATATAATAGCATTAATTTTTCGCAGAATCAAAAAGACAACAAAACGTCGACAATTGTTTCGCCTCTAAACGAGGCATTATCAAGACTGTCTCAGAGAGAACAGCAAAATTCGTGGTTGGAACGTTTTTGCTTATAAGTAAACGCGTGCAAATTTCATTATCGCGATGTAGGATTCTTTACAATAACTAATGTGGGTAGAAACCTCAGATCATGCTAACTAAGTTCCAAAAATAGGTATTCACCAATACTTGACCTTATCTGTTTGATTTAATTACTATATTTTCGTAAGTTGCGTAGAAACCCAAATGACACACACAAACCAACAACAATTAATGTGTCTGTCTGTTCGTAAATAGATTAAGTAAGGGAGATGTGTGAAAATCTACTTGTTCGTTGAGTAAGGTGTCCGCATCTCTTCTAATTATTTCTAGCCTTTCCCAAACACTTAACTTGAACCCTTTCTCACATAAACGTAAAACTTTAAAAGTGTTACTATTGTTCAAGGAATGACCAGTGTCAAGAAGATGCTTCGCGAAGAGAGACTTATCAGGCCAAGCATTGCGGGACGCCGCTCTATGTTCTTTATATCTAATATCGAAGGACCTGCCAGTTTGTCCCACATACTTCAAACCACATTCATCACAACTCAACAAATAAACACCTGATCTGCGTGAGACCGACACCGAATCCTTGCCATTACATAGCTCCCTCAAGGTATTCTGAGATCTAAAAGCAACAAATATACTACTTTCCCTCATGATCTTAGCTATACTCAACGAGACGGGACCCACGAACGGCAAACAGGCCGTATACTTCCTAGGTGGATCTTGAATCGGATATAATAAATGAAAACTAGCCTTTCTGCGTTTTTTATTTAATAATGAGTGGACCATTCCTACGTCATAGCCATTACTTTGTGCTATGTAGCAAATGATGGACAATTCCTCACCAAATGCCTGTGGGCTCAACGGTACCGCCAGTAACCTGCTCAGTAAGCTGTGGAAAGCTGCCATTTTATGTTGCCATGGGTGATTGGATGAGTAAGGAATAACTGTGTCTGTAACTGTTGGTTTCCTATAGATACGGAACTCGTGAATACCGTTCCTTCTAGTAATTGAAAGGTCCAAGAAATTGAGAGTGGAATCTGTCTCCAACTCTAGTGAAAAATCAATTCTAGGGTGTACTGAGTTCAACTTGGAGACAAGGACACCGAGCTGACGTTTTGTTCCTGTCCAACATACAATAATATCATCTACATATCTAAAATAGTACAAGACATGAACGTTCCCAACTATGTGGTTAGTCTCGAATGCATCCATAAACATTTCAGCTATTAAAGGACTGAGCGGCGACCCCATAGCCAAACCATTCCTCTGTAGAAAAAAACTGTTGTTGAACTGAAAGTATAGCAGTGATAGCGTTCAATCAGCACGTAGAAAACATGCCTTCAGATCTGTGGTCCTCCTGTTTTAAAAAATGGTTCGATCGCATGAAAAAATGTTTAAAATGTAAAGGAGAGTATTTTGAAAAGCAATAAACATAATATTTTGGTTTAAACATGTTGTTTGTTTAAGTTACGCAAAACTTATAGTGTGACCTACGTTACCTACGTATAATGGGTTATGTCCAAAATGGCCGAATAAATTAATAAAAAGTAGCAGTTATTTTGTATATTTATATATTTTGTCTATATTTGAGTATTATTATTCTTTATTTGTAAAACTTTGAAACCCGTTGCCTTGCGATGAAATGTTGATGAAAGGCAGCAAAATCTTACGTGCCAGCCGCTGTGGCACAGCCAATTAAATAAAGTCCTTGGTGTCTCGTACTATGAATGATGAAATATCCTACACCAATATCCAATAAATTGTTTATACAACTCACTAGAAATACCATACAGTTTAGGTTTATGGGGCTAACAGAGAGAGACCCAAAAATGATTAGTAAGTAATCCATGGATTCACCGTGCGGGTGGCGTGTCTGTACAACGATTCCAAGGGTAACATCATGACAAGAATCAAACTTTAATTTTGCCTTCTAAATCTTTTTTTTTATAGAACAATAAATTGATTTAAATACCTTCATACCTGACGTATGTCTTGACTGCTTCGGTGGCGTGGTCGGTAGTACATCGACTTTCGACTCCAGAGTCCTCGGAGGACCCTGGTAATTTTAGACCAATTTTAATACTACCTGCCTTTGTAAAATTTTTGAAAAATATATATTGCCGCAATTACAATCACATTTTAATTCAAATATGCTACTGCATAATGAGCAGTATGGATTCACAAGAGGTCGTTCTACCATTCACGCAGGGGTAACGCTTCTGAAGCATATTTTCAATGCCTGGGAGAATAAACAAGATGCCATTGGTATATTTTGCGATCCCTCCAAAGCTTTTGATTGCATTGAACATAATACCCTATTACGGAAACTCAATTATTATGGTATCAGAGATTGGGCACTGGACCTAGTTGCCTCATACCTCAGTGATAGTATACAACATGTTGATATTAATGGTAGTCGGTCTTTAGGGGCTTCTGTAGCTATGGGCGTGCCACAAGGATCAATTCTAGGTCCGTTTCTATTTTTAGTTTACATTAATGATCTACCGTTCTATGTACAGAACTTGTGCGACATTGTTCTATTCGCCGATGATACATCACTTATTTTTAAAGTTGATCGCAAGCTGAGGAATTTTGACGAAGTAAATAGTTCACTTGCACTAGTTCTGGATTGGTTTACAACCAACAATTTACTTCTGAACGCAAAAAAGACGAAGTGTGTTAGATTTAATATGCCTAATGTCCAGAACTATGGTACTAATATTATTTTGAAAGGTGATACCCTTAATCTTGTAAAATCAACCGTATTTTTGGGTATTACGCTAGACAGTAAATTACAGTGGAACGCCCAAATATCGGGTCTTGCAGGGAAACTTAGCTCTGCGGCTTTTGCTATTAGTAAAGTCAGACAGCTCACGGATGTAGAAACTGCCAGGCTGGTTTATTTTAGCTATTTTCACGATATATAGATAGTGTCATGTCGTATGGAATTTTACTGTGGGTCAAGGCAGCTCATATACAGATAATTTTCACTCCAAAAGCGAGCTATACGTGCGATTTATAAACTGAATGCACGAGATTCTCTTAAAGAAAGATTTAAAGAAATAGGCATTTTAACAGTTACATCACAATATATATATATGCGAATATTATTTTCGTTAAACGAATATACATTTATACAGTATGAACAGTGACATACATGCATATGACATAAATACTAGAAATAAGCATAAATTGGTTGAGACGTATTATCGTTTACAGAAGGTTCATTACTCCTTTGCAGGATTTGGTGTGCATTTTTATAACAAAATTCCTCTAAACATTAATGAACCTTCCTTTGAATAAATTCAAAGTGGCTGTTAAGACACACCTCCTAAAAAGGCATATTATACTACTAAGGATTACCTAAACGATACAGAGAAATGGCAATGAGTTGCTTGCTCATCACTCGAGCTACATAAGGGCTACTTCTGTTTGAAATGTTGTTTTATTGCTTAAACTCACTTATTATTGTTAAATTATTATTATTATTATGATATTGTTAGGTATGGGTACTTTGAGATTATGTGGCACCTTTAACTAGTATTTGACTTTTTTTGTGAATAACAGAGATCCATAATTTTTAAGTACACTTGTTCCACACATGGTTACGTACTGCCCTTGCCCTCTTCTTATTGTTGTAACAGAATGATTGTATTTACTGGCGAATAAAAAGAGTGGCCGTGAGTTTTTCTTGCCAGATTCTTTCCTCACAGGCTCTACCTATTGCCTTGCGAATCTGGCGGTTGCAAGCATTTTCTTTTTTTGACGTTCATAAGTGTTACTTTGTGACCTACATGAATAAAGATATTTTGATTTTGAGTCTCGGGTTCGATTCCCGGGTCGAATCCAATATTTGTGTGCTTCGCAAATGTTTGTTTCAGAGTTTGGGTGTTTTCTATGTATGTTATGTATATATGTATTTAGAAATATATTATGTTTATCAGTCGTCTAGATCCCATAGCACAAGCTTATAGCTTAGTTTGGGCTAGATGACGTTGTGTGAGAATGTCCAACAATATATATTATTAATTATTATGTATGCACATCCGCATCGTATTAATAAATTTATTCGTTGCAGTGTTACAAATTACAAAACAAATGTCACTTTCCCTGACCTCATTTTCTTTTGAACATAATGATACTGCATTAGGTATATCTTGGCACGCAATGTTGTGGTTTGTGTCCACTAAAGAAACATAAAACAAATGTACAGTTTTATGAGAATAGCATTACATTTAATTTGTTAATTCATTGTACAATTGCAGTTTCAGTATGTACTATACCAAAGTAGTTTCAATCACTACTTGACGCTTAAAAAAGTGTTGAAATATTGGAGATAAAACAAATAATCCACATGGCAACTTTCCTGATTTAAGTAAACTTTTATATGTGCTTTCTACCTCTCAATACCATTTAGTGTTATCTGGTAAGCTGACCTTACAAATTCAAGTAGGTTCCTACTTGAACATGAACTTTTGTGATTGATTGAAGTTTTATAACTTTTTAAGTCATTCGTCTTGGCTCCTAAGTTTATGAAGAATAAAATAGGACTTATTAAATTTCACTTAAAAAACTTGAACTTTTACAAGCTCTACGGGTTCACCGCGGACGTATTTTTGATGCTTTGAATCGGCCGGGTGTCTGCGAATCCGCTGAGCCTCTACTATAACTACTAGTGTGCCTGCCTGTCTACCACGCCGATGTAACCTGGTCAAAACGTCAAAACGTCAAATTTACTGACAATAGCTACTAAAAATAGTAGCAGATCTGATGAGCATCGTATCGTCCGCTTTCCAAACTCACAATACAGTATTGTTTGTCAAAACAATTGAAGACACCTGATCGCTGCTGAGAGTAACGTTGAAGATGTTGAAGGTGTTCAAAGAATCAAAGAATCAATTTCATTTATTCAGTTTAGGCACATAAAGAGCACATATGAATGTCAAAATTTTACAATTTTGTCAAGTAATATTATACAAATATTAAATTAAGTAACTACATAAATAACCATTAGAAAATGATTGTTTCGCTGGTTCGGTAAGTTGGTTCTCCTGAGAAGATACCAGCAAAAAACGAAGGTAGATTATCCATTTTCTTTTTTAATATTGTTTTGTTTACATTGTTACAATTAGTTTATATTGTATTATACGAGTGGCCAACAACAGAAGATTAGGGTGACCATGCATTTTTATCATTTAGATATTCGTCTACATTATAGTAGCCTTTCATCATCAAACATTTTTTAACTACTATTTTAAACTTATTAAGAGGCATGACAACCAAATCCTAAGGAATTTTATTATACATTTTTATACATTTGCCTACAAACGAATTACCAATTTTATGAAGTCATTTTTTTGTCATTGCCAGTTTATTTTTATTTCTTGTATTAAAATTATGGTTACCGGATTTTTTTTTGAAGAGATCTATGTTCTTCCGTACATATAAGATGTTGTCGTAAACATATTGAGAAGCTACTGTTAAAATATAAATTTCTTTGAATAGTTATTTCAGCGAGTCACGGGGTCTGAGTCTATAGATTGCTCGTATAGTTCGTTTCTGTAATATGAATATTGTCTCAATATCGGCAGCTGAGCCCCACAGCAGCAGACCATTTGACATAACGCTATGAAAGTAGCTAAAATAAACTAATCGTGCGGTTTTTTCGTGAGTCAGTGACCTTATCTTTCTAACCGCATAGGCAGCTGAGCTAAGTCTTCCTGCCAAGGCTGTGATATGAGGACCCCATTGTAGTTTTCTATCTAGAGTTATCCCAAGAAAAACTGTGGTATTGACTATTTGAACTAATTCATTATTCATAATAATATGAGTATCCACCTGTCTAACATTGGGCATAGTAAATTTTACACATTTTGTTTTCTTCGCATTGAGCAGCAAGTTGTTACTTGTGAACCAATGCAATATTTCCGAAAGGGTGTTATTTACATCGTCAAGTGCTACTTTGTCTAACACTTTTAAAAATTAATGATCTGTCATCTGCAAATAATACTACTTCACAAAGATTTTTAGTGAAATAAGGAAGATCGTTTACGTATATTAAGAATAAAAGGGGTCCTAATATCGAGCCCTGGGGTACTCCCATAACTAAAGAGACGGTGCCATTAATGTTTACTTTTTGTACTCTACCAGTGAGGTAAGACTCAAGTAAGCCAAGTGAGCTGTTCGGAACACCATAATAACCTAATTTCAATAGCAAAGTCTCATGATCAACACAATCCAAAGCTTTTGATAGATCACAAAATATACCAATGGCATCCTGCTTTTCCTCCCAAGCATCAAATATATGTTGCACAAGTGCAACTCCTGCATCCGTTGTGTTCCTGTCTTTAGTGAAACCAAACTGTTTGTTGTGTGTTCACGTCACAGTATGTGTCCCATCGTGTGGGGTCATTGGCGTTAACACAAGTTAGAACCAGTTTACAAAGATGGCCTTGCCTCTAGTCCTCTAGTCCTCTAGTCCTTACCATGATTTATAGTTCCACAAGGAGATGTATGGTAGGTACGGGTTTTAAATGTCAGAACCCAATTTTATGCAATTTAGTGTCTATGTTGTTCTGTACTATCAAAAATTGAGGCGTGACAATCCTTCCGTTTGATGCAAAGACGTCTACTGCTAGGCATGCACATAAAAAAATGTTAAAGCCTTTTTTCAATTGCTTTACAGACAGGCAAAGTCTTTACTACAATTAAATCAGCCGCAGATATCTACTTTGATGGACCGCTGGACCAACACAAAATATTTATATAATTTTGATATGAACAGCATGAAAGTGTGATAAAGTTTGATGACAGACGTGAGTTCCAGTGACGGCCGCCAAATGATTCGCAAAGCACACAATAAACTTACAGAAGGACGCTGGGAAGATTAAAAATCGAGCGGCTCCCAGACACAATGAAAATGTTTTTCACAGGCCCCTTTCAGCCACGCGCTTTGTTTGTAGAACGAAGTTCACTGTATTTCCCCTCTATATACGCTTCATCGCGATTCCCTTTAGACTGGGGAAAATATTGCGTAATGAAAATTCTGTTTTGATTTCACTGGTGCACGCTGATGCAGTTGCATTCGAGTGCATCGTAGGTATTCGTATCATTAATTTGGGTAATAATATCACCCGTAGATGAATTCGAATCGCAGTTGTCTGTATAAACGGTTTAATCAGAAACATTGTTTTTAAGTGGAATGGAAACAATAATGCAGGTGTCGAATATGTTCTCGAAACAACTAAATATTGGGTAGGTAGTGAACGAGACATGAGTCATGTAACCGGAATGTTGAAACTAGGTATATAAATTCACTTTGTGTAGTGGAAGTACGTAAGGGGAATATTTATAGATGTCTAAACCGGCTAAAACTTAAACCACCCGACAATTTATGGGTTCCAAACACTTATGCGTACTCGAGACTGTTCATGAGTTTGACGCAAGGGGCTCCCACAATGTTAAATAGGGCTCTCTGTTTATGCCACACTATAATAATTAATAAGTAATGTTAATTTATTTACAATATCAACTACAATAGGGAAACATAATTATGTACTAAATAATTTACTAATACCTATATGTAATTAAACATACATGCTTATACTTTATTTACTGTTGAAGTTCCACTCGGAGAACCACACAAACCTCTCTTTTTAACTTAGGTATAAGCTTTATAAATGTTCGTACTCCACACGTTGGTGGGGTGCTCAGCGTGGGCGAGTCAACGCCGGACCCCGTAGTGGGTTTGGGCGTGGATACCCTCTCGCTGGAAACCATGCAACAAGCCATGGTCTCCAGCGCGAGTAGGTGGAACGCAGCCGTGTCCTTATACGAACAAGTCATGCTCGCGAAGGAGAGGCGGCCGAGAGGGAGAGGGAGCGTACCCTCCCCGCTTAGTCCCGCAGTAAGCGTACAGGACGCCGCAGACTCATTTACGTCCAGGACCATCGAACTCCATGATCGGGGCCTGGGAACGGCGGGATAGCCACCCATCGTCCTTACAGTAGCAGGCTAGAAGGGTCGCGTGCTACGGAGCCTCAGCCTCACGAAGAGGCCACACAGGTGGCCACAGTCCGCCGGGCGCCACTGGAATACCTTCTGGTATGTACCAGAAACGCCCGCAGCAATGGGCATGGGAGCAGCCGCGGTCTCGAAAAAAAAAGGTATAAACTTTAAAGGTTGAGATAGAAATGCCCAAAATACTGAAGAACTATATCGTATCATAATTACAGTGCTACTGTTTTTTTCATTTACTTTGTCGGATATCCATCGGTTTGGAAGTAAACAAAGTTGTTACTACCACTTTTTTATTAAATAATTTATATTTTGTACGTGTTATTAAACAGGAAAATAATTTCACAGCTCTGTAGAGTTACACTCCGAAATCAAAATAAAAAACAAAAAAGTACTTAGTTCTAAATTCAAGTTAAATTTTAGTTTTTACATGATAAATTAAATCCAATAAACTATGGACATGGATATTAATATTCGGTTCCATTCGGAAAAACGACAATTGCCGAGAGCCACTTAGAAAATAGAAGAACAACAGACGAGAAAAGAACAATTCATTTATGTAAAGATAGGTACCTACTTACTGTTCGCAATCTATGTTACAGTGAATTTCATCAATCACTCAAAGACTATTATTAATATTCTCAAAGTCTCTTTGAAATGGGCGGAACAAAAAAAAATGTTAAAGGTTCAAACCAACCTCATGCTCTGGTGAACATAAAAACTCAAAACAATCAAAGTACCAACAAACTTTCAGTTCAAGTTAGCGTATAATGCCTCTACCTACCCTTTCAGAAAAACAATTAATAATATATTATTATGTAACGGCACACATCTACTATTACTTTTTTTTAACCTCCCAGAAATCAAGAGATCCTGAGTCGAGCTATGGCTCTGAATCGGAGTGTCAAATTCAATAAAATTCTGAAAATTTTAGAATACACCTAGGTTTAGCCGATTACGCTTAGGTTAAACCTAGGTTTGGGTAGATAGTCGCACTTCCGACTTTAGCCATAACCTAAACTATAAAAAGAAGTAATAAAAATATCGTCAACGAGCTGGGCTAGTAAGAAATCCCAGCGCAATTGGCAAATTAATATCATATTACACACGATCGGGAGTTTCAAATGGCGATGGGATACTTGAGACTTAAGAAGAGCATTAAATGTGGTAATTACTTCAACCCTCTTATGTCAGTAGGCACTTACGTAAATATAAGAGCACGTTTTTTGAAATGGACCACGGCTATAACAAATCATAGACAGGTAAAGAAACGTTGTAAAATTTTCTGTCAATTGTAAAACAATGCTTCTATTGAAAGCATTGTTTTACAATTGACAGAAAATTTTAAAACTACTAGTCCTGAAAACTACTAGTGACTTTAAATACCTACATAAATATGGTAGGTAGGTTGGTGTTGTATATTTTACAAAAATGCTTGTAGTATTTTGCTGGAACCGCGGCCAGTTCAATAAAATTTGTATTTTACATCCACAATAACTCACAACTGACGTTTATTGAAAGGTGAGAAGCCGATTACAAATGTTTATGCTAATAAATTACACAGAAATCTGCTCACAGACCGAATTCACATTCGGGTTGGAACGTGTAGTTGTCTATCTCCGAAAGTTACCATCCAAACAATGAATATTTCCGAATCTATATTTTACTCTTTGACGGTAATTAACTCGAACTTAGCGTAGATAAATCTATACTATTCTATACATATATACATACCTGTTATTGCCTGATATTTCGAGCAGGTTACACCAGCCGAGGTTTCCAACTGACTGTTACACCCAAAGCAACCCTCTGTCTTAGAGTCTGTGATCAAGAGTTGGTTTCTTATATTCTCATATTCTCGTTATTTTTTTCCATTTAGTAACACGGTGATTTAGATCACAAAGACACACACACTCTGAATTTACATTTACTGCCAGATTCGCTAAACTGCGAGGTGAATTTACTGCCAGTTTGAGCCTGTGTGTAAGAATCTGGCAAGAAATCTCAAGGCCGCTCTTTTCAAACAAGTAGGTAATTACAAAAATTGTTAAGCAGCAAATACGAGTATAACGTCTTTAGACATAACAAACCTTATTCTAGGATAGTAACGCAATCCTTATTTTAATTAGTCATTATTTCAGGACTTTACCACGGAATTCCGAAATATGGTTGGTCGATTCACGGGCAATCTAAAACAAGTTTTGTTATTTTGCGTCTGACCGAATAATAGATTTACTAAGTTACGTGTGTTCGAAACTACTGTAGACTATTTCATCACCGATCGAAAGAACGAAGGTCCGATGAACGTTTGGTCGAATCAACGATACACCTTTCATTAAGTGACCGAGAAAATCTAATCCCAAAATACTTTTGATTAATAAACGTTTGGTCGAATTAACGCTATATTTTTTTAATAACAAACTTTACTAAACTTACTACTAACTACTTACTAAACTAACTTATTAATAAAACTTGTTAACTATGTGTGTTATATATTTTATAAATACAATTTAATTACTAACATTTATTGTGTTGTAGTCTTAAAATGAATGATAAAACATTATCAATTGTGGGTAGAATTGAAAAAAAAAGGATCAGTTAGTTTCCTATTAAGCGTTTGTTTCTGGTTGCATTAGCAGCGCATTAGTCATATATTGTGTGTGATTATTGGTGTTAGCATTATTACTGATTTATTATTGACGAAAATGAGTGCTTGTGTATTAATTAAATCAAATCGTGGTGCTGAGATACTATTACTAGACGGATATTCTTATCATTTAAATAGGAAACAGGACAACAAACATTATTATTGGCGATGCACACAAAAAAGAATTCTAGATGTGGTGTCACTTTAATTACCTTATGTTGCAATAGTGAACATTCAGTTCTGAAGCTAAGTCATGACCATGCCCATGCCCCAGATCCAGAAAAAAAAATTAAAATGGAATTGATAAATGACTTAAAGAACAAAGCTAATAATTCCATGGATTGTCCCACACAAATAATTCAAAGATGCATACAGGATACGCCAAGTAGAAGTGCTCCGCATTTCTCCTAACAAGATGGCAATGCGAATGATAATACAAAGAGCAAGAAATCGAAATTTGCCAAAATAAATGACGTCGAGATCCCCGAGGAGTATACAAAAATCGATAATGAGCAGTTTTTATTGGGTCATTATACATACAAAGGTGAAAGTGTTGTTGTTTTTAGTACCAAAGACAATATGAGATTATTATTTGATGCAGATTTCTGGGTGATGGACGGTACTTTCCGGTGTTGTCCTGAACCATATACTCAGATCTACACGATACATGCTAAAGTGGGATCTCAGAATGGAGTCCATGAAATAGTGCCATTGATATTCGGGTTGTTGTCCCATAAAACAGTAAATTGTTATAAAGTCATGCTGGAAATAATGAGCCGTTATGCACTGAATAATCTCAACATTATTTTAGAGCCTGCAATAATTATTACTGATTTTGAAACTGCTGTAGTAAATGCAGTAAAAAGTATTTTCCCTGACTGTATTCATAATTTTTGTTTCTTTTCACCTCAAACAGAGTATCTGGAGACATATTCAAACCGCGGGGCTGGCTAAACGATACGGCAATGATTCACTGTTTGCTCATCAAATGAGACATTTAGCAGCTCTGGCTTTTTTAGAACCAACGGAAATTCCAACAGCCTTTGAAATGCTTAAACAGGAAATTATACCCTATGAAGCCAAAGAGGTAGTAGAGTGGTTTGAAAAGTACTACATAATAGGCTCAGCGCGCATAATAAAAAACATAAGCACAGGCATAGTTATAAAACAAATATGTCCACAATTCCCTCCAGAAATGTGGACAGTACATGACCGATATTTGTCATACATTCCTTTAACTCAAAACTCATTAGAATCGTGGCACAATCGATTAAATACTCTTCTAAACCGTCGAAAATGGAACTTGTATAGGACAATCGCCGAATTTATTAAGGAACAGAAAAATACGCAATGTACTATTGAACGTATTACATCGTCAGAACCATCTAAGAAACGCAAGCGTGGACTGCCTACTAATGAACAATTGCGCCTACATATAGAACAAAAAAATGAAATGGATTTAAAATCCTATGTAAGCGGTTTAGCTCACATTTGCTACTTTAAAACTAAATAATTATTATGTAAATAAAGTGTTTTTTATTGGAGTTTTCACGTCTATGAGTGTAATATTAATGTACAATGTAATTACAATACTGATTAAATATGTACATTAGGTATTTAAGCTAATATGATTAATCATAATGTTTAAATAAAACAGCACAATAATGAGTAGTATAAAACAATTCGTTGTGGCTATTTTTTGTAATTGTTATCATTATTTTGTAATGAAAATTTCATTCGACTACGGATATGAAATGAAGCCTTCCTTGTGAGATTCCTAAAGGCAAACTATAAAGCCACTGGCATAGACTTTTAAGGTCTCTTGAGACCTTAGGCTGTGGGTCTTTCAGATTTGGTAAATGAAGAGCGTCTGAAATAAGACTTTACCACGGAATTCCGAAATATGGTTGGTCGATTCACGGGCAATCTAAAACACGTTTTGTTATTTTGCGTCTGACCGAATAAAAGATTTACTGAGTTACGTGTGTTCGAAACTACTGTAGACCATTTCATCACCGATCGAAAGAACGAAGGTCCGATGAACGTTTGGTCGAATCAACGATACACCTTTCATTAAGTGACCGAGAAAATCTAATCCCGAAATACTTTTGATTAATAAACGTTTGGTCGAATTAACGCTATATTTTTGTTGATTGACCGAATGCATTAAAATGTGGCCAAACATTTGAATTTTTACTATAAAACTGTTTGCCAGTGCAGTTTATGCACTTTAGTGTTGACGTGTACTTGCTAACATAGGAACTTCGAGTGAAGGGAGTTACATGTCTGTTTTTCCGGGTTAAAAAGTAGTCAATGTGTTATTCCAGACTATATGCTATCTCTGTACCAAGTTTTATCCATATCCGTTCAGTAGTTTTTGTGTGAAAGAATAACAAACATCCATACTCACAAACGTTTATAATCTGTACTAGCTGCGACCCGCGGTTTCACCCGCATTATTACCGTTCCCGTGACAATATGGGAATGTAATATAGCGTACCTATGTGTTATTCTGACGTATAAGCAATATTATTGTAAAGTTTCATTAAAATCCATTCAGTAGTTTTTACGTGAAGAAGTAATAAACATACACACTAACAAACTTTCGCCTTTATAATTTTAGTGTAGATTAGTAGGATTAATTATTATTATTGAAATAATTAGTATCAATAGAAAAACAAACTTTTAATGCATATTTGGCAAACAATAAACAAAACATATTTTTTTTAAACAAAACAAAACTTCTATTTAACAATAACCAAAAAAAATAAGCTCCAATTTATCATTGAGGCGTAAAATTTTACATTAATCTACACGTATTCACCATGATACTTATAAATAGCATAAATATTCCTCTTACAACTCATTAGGCAACCAAGCTTTTAAGTCAAGGTCCTCATTAACATACTTATGATAAATTGTTAAGACTAGTTTTTAAAACGCTTGTGGTAACTAATCAATCGATGACTTCGATAAAGGTGTGGTTACATGTGTATTTTGAATGCTCGGCCAACAAAGATTTTATTTACTTAGTTGTCGGTATGTAACGTCGGTCCTGGCTATTGGAATTTTGGTTTGAATTACAGAGTGGTTTCGAATTTAATAATAAATAAATCAGACATTCTCACACAATGTATATATATATGTATAGATATATTATCTCGTGGACTGATGATCTTGTGGAGAAACGATTGAGATTGTAATTAAGCTCTGTAAAGGTGACGAAGGGTTCCGGGACTTCAACTACGGAACCCTAAAAAGAGGAAGGTTGAATTCGATAAGAGGCAGTCGATACACAAAACCAAAGTTTACAGCTTACACAGATAACTTAATCTACTCCAAAAAGTTTAGTTTAAGTACAGTACAACTTGCACTATGAAAGTAAACGTAAATAAAGTAAAGTTTAAGCCAATGATTCGGTTCCGTTAAGCTGGAGCAATGTAAACGATCCTTGGGGATTAAATTTCTTCGAAACTCAACTAGGTACTTAGACATTTTGCCGTTATTGATCTTCAACAAAGTTCGTTCGTATCTACGATTGGGTAGATCACTCACTATGAACAGGCGAAAAATAGAGAAGTTGGTTGTTGTTGCTACTGAACCCAGCTTAGAACCCACTATTACTATAGATTTAACAAAGGATGATACCTTAACAGCTCATTGTTCCAATCACAAGATGGGCATAGTTGAGTGCAGTAGAAACAAAATTAAGAAATATGTGAAAATTAATAAATACATAAGAAAAACACAAAAACTTATTAAAAAGTATGTACAAAAAAGTCAAGTATATTAATGAGAGAAGGCAACTAGGCGATGAACTTGACATGTATTCATTATTAATTGAAAATAATATCTCTGATCATAATAACAATATTTTAAAGTTAGAATCAGAAATTAATAATTTAAAAAATTCACTAGACATAATGACTGACAGGTATTGTAATGTTAAAAGTGAGTATCAGGAATACATTCTGGCCATGAAGAAGCTTATGAGTCCAAATTCCACATTGACATCAAACAACCATTTAATTAGTCCTGAGCCGGTCTGTAAGTCCTCGCTGACTTCAAACATAAGCCCTTCACTTGAGTCAAACAAGAAACCCAGTAGTTCCTTCACCAAACGAAATATGATTAAATCTGAAATAGTTATGTTTTGTGATGAATTAGGGAAATCAATGGGCCAGTTACTTAGTTCATATTTAGAACAAAATGTTACTAACTATTGTATGCCGGGATTAACTTACTGTAACATTATAAAAAAAATTAAAAATTGTAATTTAAACAGCAACTGTACACTTTTAATTTTGGTGGGAGATAGGGGAAATGCAGACAGAAATGCAATTGTAAACTGTTTAGAATTACTGAGCTTATTAGATGTTAAAAACATTATTTTATTCACACTTCCTTATAGCCGTGGCTTGTCACAGGCCGAAAACAATCTTAGATATAAGCTAAATCAAACAATACATACATTGACATTTCATAATCCAAATAAATTCCATCTGATTGACATTAACATGTATTTAGAAAATAAATTGTTATTGACGGAAGATAAATTCTATTTGAATAGATATTTTAGGAGACAGATAGCATCTTCGCTATCATATTTTATTAGTTATTCAGCCAAAAACTTGGCTAAACAATCTGCTTTTATTGAGCAGAAAAGTGACAATGTTTGTCTTGTGACCTTGGAATCTGTTCCTGAAAAGGGTGACAATAATTTAAACTTAGTTGTAGGACAATAGAGGAAATCCCTAGCAAATTAAATTTAAGGACAAAGGAAAAGTCTATGTTCATGAATATAATTCATCAAAATATTGAAGGCTTTTCTGGCAAAGAGTTAGAACTAGAATTATTTTTAAATGAAAAACGTATCCATGTACTTTGTTTAACTGAACACTGGTTAAAAAAACATGAACTCTTAGTTAATATTGATAATTATAAAATCATTAGTGCGTTTACTAGAGATTCCGCTATAAGAGGTGGGTCTCTCATTTTAATTAATGACAAATTAAAATCAAAAGACCGAAAAGACGTAGTAGCACTCACAAGTGAGCGAAATATTGAACTATCATGTGCAGAGCTAGAACAATATATTATTATTAGCGTCTATAGACCTCCTTCTGGAGATTACTACCTGTTTGAGTCCATTATGGAGGAAGCCTTAAAAAAGGTATGTAAATGTAAGAAGACTATAGTTGTATGTGGCGATTTTAATATTAATATTTTAGAAAACTCTCAGAACGCGCTAAGGTTCCTCAACCTTTTTAAATCTTTTAACTTACAAAATCTTTTTTGTGAACCAACACGCACCACAGCCACATCAGCTACCTGCTTAGATAATATTTTTTCTAACAGCGATGTAGATGAGAAATCTATAATACATTTTGTAAATTCAGATCATGCAGGTCAGTTAGCTAGATTTAAGTTCCAACATGTTCCATTATCAAAAAATATTGTTTGTAGACCAATCACAACTTATAGATTAGAAAAATTTAAAGAAAACATTAAGAATAAAGTACCTCTTTTGGAGTTGAATAATGATAAACACCCGAATGATCATTACGTTCGGAGTTCGGAGAGTTCGGAGTAATCAAATACGAATGTGATAACATTTTCACTAAAAAAACAATAAATGTAAATCAATTTAAAATAAAATTTAGTGATTGGGCTACGCCTGGAATCTATAAAAGTAGAAGGAAATTATATGAATTATACGAGACAAAGGCATCTACTAATGAGCCACAAGTAATTGAACAGATTAAAAAGTACTCCAAACTATTCAAAAAAGTATGTTCAACAGCTAAATCTAATTATATACGGGCTAAAATTGAAAAATCTGATAATAAAACGAAGGCAATATGGAATGTTATTAACAAAGAAACTTGTAAAGCAAAGTCACGTGATCGATCCTTCGAGTTAAAAATAGATGATAAACATATTAAAACTGATTCTGAAGTGGCCAATGCATTTGAATCTTTCTTCACAAATGTTCCAATCACCACTACAAATAAGTTAAATTCGTCAAAAAACGTAGCCAATTCTCTTCTTAAATCTAGTGTTGATAAATGTAGAATTAACTTTGATTTTCAGTATATTGACTCTGTCACTATACTTAAAACTTTTAAACAACTAAATATAAAAAATACCGAGGATCTTTGGGGTATTTCAACTAATATAATAAAATCAATAGTGCCCGCTATAGCACCTCACCTTGCATTCATATTCAATAAATGTATAGATGAAAATCAGTTTCCTCATCTTATGAAGTACAGTAAAATCAATCCTTTATTTAAAGCAGGAGACAAAAGTGATCCTTCAAATTTTCGACCTATTTCCATACTCCCATCACTCAGTAAAATTTTTGAAAAAATAATATTTAATCAATTGCTTTCACATTTTACAGACAATAAGTTACTTCATAACAAACAGTTTGGTTTCACTAAAGGCAGGAACACAACGGATGCAGGAGTTGCACTTGTGAAACATATATTTGATGCTTGGGAGGAAAAGCAGGATGCTATTGGTATATTTTGTGATCTATCAAAAGCTTTTGATTGTGTTGATCATGGGACTTTGCTACTAAAATTAGGTTATTATGGTGTTTCGAACAGCTCACTTGGCTTACTCGAGTCTTACCTCACTGGTAGAGTACAAAAAGTAAACATTAATGGCACCGACTCTTCTGGCGCCTCATTAGTCATGGGAGTACCCCAGGGCTCTATATTAGGACCCCTTTTATTCTTAATATACGTAAACGATCTTCCTTATTTCACTAAAAATCTTTGTGAGATAGTATTATTTGCTGATGACACATCATTAATTTTTAAAAGTGATAGACAAAAAGTAGCACTTGACGATGTAAATAATACCCTTTCGGAAATATTGCATTGGTTCACAAGTAACAACTTGCTGCTCAATGCGAAGAAAACAAAATGTGTAAAATTTACTATGCCCAATGTTAGACAGGTGGATACTCATATTACTATGAATAATGAATTAGTTCAAATAGTCAATACCACAGTTTTTCTTGGGATAACTCTAGATAGTAAACTACAATGGGGTCTTCATATCACAGCCTTGGCAGGAAGACTTAGCTCAGCTGCCTATGCGGTTAGAAAGATAAGGTCTCTGACTGACGAAAAAACGGCACGATTAGTTTATTTTAGCTACTTTCATAGCGTTATGTCATATGGTCTGCTGCTGTGGGGCTCAGCTGCCGATATTGAGACAATATTCATATTACAGAAACGAGCTATACGAGCAATCTATAGACTCGGACCCCGTGACTCGCTGAAAGAATTATTTAAAGAAATTAATATTTTAACAGTTGCTTCTCAATATGTTTACGACAACATCTTATATGTACGGAAGAACATAGATCTATTCAAAAAAAATTCCGATAACCATAATTTTAATACAAGAAATAAAAATAAATTGGCAATGACAAAAATTAGACTTCATAAAGTTGGTAATTCGTTTGTTGGCAAATGTATAAAAATTTATAATAAAATTCCTCAGGATAAGGTTGACATGCCTCTTAATAAGTTTAAAATAGTAGTTAAAAAATGTTTGATGATGAAAGGCTACTATAATGTAGACGAATATCTTAATGATAAAAATGCATGGTCACCCTAATCTTCTGTTGTTGGCCACTCGTATAATACAATAGAAACTAATTGTAACAATGTAAACAAAACAATATTAAAAAAGAAAATGGATAATCTACCTGAGTTTCTTGCTGGTCTCTTCTCAGGAGAACCAAATTACCGAACCAGCGAAAGAATCATTTTCTAATGGTTATTTATGTACTTACTTAATTTAGTATTTTTATAATATTACTTGACAAAATTGTAAAATTTTGACATTCATATGTGCTCTTTATGTGCCTAAACTGAATAAATGAAATTGATTCTTTGATTCTTTGATTCTTTGATTCTTTGGTACATACTAATATTACTAATATAAATAAAGGTTAAGACTTGGTTTGAACGAAAATGTAAACTCACGAAGTACTGGTTCAAATTATTATTAGGATTTTAGTTTAATGAAGATTTATTTTAAAATTTGGGACTTTTTAAAATATTTTTGGACTTTCTAACACTTACACGTTATCTAGTCCAAATAAAGCTATAAGCTTGTGATATGGGATCTAGACAACTGATAAACATACATAGATATAATATTTTTAAATACATACATAATATACATAAAAATCACCCAAACTCCGCAAACAAACATTTGTGGATAACCTACACAACCAAGACCCGACCCGAGACTTCGGAGTTAAAAGCCGATGCACTAGGTACCGACCAAGCCACCGAAGCAGTAATTATTTATGTTATAAACTTTGGAAATATATTCGGGATATTTACCATGTATTATTTTGCTGTCGAGTTTCCGATATTTCGGCACTATTGCAAGTGCCATGGTCACGGAGCGCAGGAACTGTCAGTACATCGTGAAATAGTTTTAAGGTATACCGTATCGGTTTACCCTTTCTCACTCGTTTTATACAATACTCAAAATAATACCATGGTAAATATCCCGAATATATTTCCAAAGTTTATAATAATAACGACCATGGCAATTAAAAATAAAAAAAAATGTGTTGAATATTGAATTTATCGAGGAAGATTGTAGGTTTTTGTTTTTATTTGCCGCCTTATCGTTCATTGCCGGGCGTTCTGAGTATGGCCAGGCCTCCGTCACTCGCTCAAGGCAGCGCGATATATACCTACAGCTCGGCGTACCTTCGAGAGTACAAACTGGCAGAGGGCTGCCGAACGCCCGCCTGAGTGCTCGCATCGCACCGCACTGCACGTTTTCCGCGCTTACGCTTCGAAATGCAGAAACCACGTAATTATTGTGCGGATGGTATGCCCTATTTTAATAATAACAAAATGTATTTTTAACTTGGGTTTCATTTACTTACATTTCTTTTTGTTTTTCGTGCACCGGGATTAAGTTATGTTGGGCTAACAAACAAAGCGGCCAAGTGCGAGTCGGACTAGCCCATGAAGGGTTCCTTAGCAGCAAGTAGCATAATATATTAATTTTTTCGATTTATGGCGTATTAAAAAAACTACTTACTAGATCTCGTTCAAACCAATTTTCGGTAGAAGTTTGCATGGTAATGTACAACATATATGTATATATATTTTGTTTTATCATTCCCTTATTTTAGAAGTTAGATGTGTGGGGACACATTCTACCACTTTGGAAGGGTCTCTCGCGCAAACTATTCAGTTTAGAAAAAAAATGGTATTAGAAACCTCAATATCATTTTTGATGACCTATCCATAGATACTATTTATTTTCTTTTTATTGCTCCGTACCCAAAGGGGAAATAATACAGAACCCTATTACTAAGACTTCACTGTCAGTCTGTCTGTCTGTCTGTCAGTCTGTCAGTCTGTCAGTCCGTCCGTCCGTCTGTCACCAGGCTGTATTTCATACCTTGACCCGTGACATAGTAAATAATGTATTTATGTTGCCGCTATAAACAACAAATACTAAAAACCAGAATTAAATTAAATATTTTAGGGTACAACCTATACAACAAACGTGATTTCTTTGCCGTTTTTATTTATTGATCAATAAAAAATATAAATCATTAAGTATATAAAACTAAAACATTCTTGATTGACTAATAAAAAAATGGTTGATTCGTAACATTCGTTTTATTACAATACTCATAATTTTTTTAAATTCCGCGGCCGCTCTAACGTCCGTTGCCGGGCATCTCTGGTTACAAGCAGAACGTATTTCCAGTGGCGCCCGGCGGACAATACTCATCATATACAACCCTAGCGCATTCTTACGATGGCGTCACTCGCACGGCGGGCAACACAGTCTCGACTCTATGCACGCGTGTTTAAGGTACAATTCTTCTCGTTCTGTGCAGCAGGTATTATTATTAAAATTTTGTAGGTTAATATAGAGTAGGTATTGTCGCTTTTGTATGGGAGTGATGTATCTGTTACGTAGTAACCATTTATTAATCTGTGGTATGGCTCCTTAGGAAAACCCGAAGGAGGCTAGATAACATAACGCTACGACTTGCAGGAGCAGAGTAGAAATGAATGTGTTTGTGTGCGTGAAAGGTGGCGTGCTTATTGCCGCTAACCGGATTTTTTATCTTTGTCAGAGTCCCGTCCGTTGATCACCAGGTGCACCACTATCAGGTTAGCTAAAATCTTAGTGAGACCCATATACCTTCACCTGAATAATTATTACTTACAACTTATTTATTTAGGTACTACAACGCTTCTATTTTTTTAATATCCTTCGTATCGTATGCATATGCTTCGACTTTCGTCGTACAACCATCGTTTTGGAAGTAAATAGAGATGTTATTACCACCCCTTATTACTAGGTCGCCGCAGTCGCGAAACGTACCGCTACGCTGCAGCATATATTTGAGCGAAGCGAGTTTTGATTCAAAGCGATATAACTCTGTCAAAGTATAATTTGTCATTACGCTATGGGAATTTTTACCATCAATTAAATTATTTTTATTTGATCGAAATTTAAAATTCTGGCTTCGTAAGAACCTGGGTAATTCTGTAAGCTTTTGATGAGTGCATGAAAATCCGAAATCGGCCGAGTATTCGCCGAGAAACAATTTAACACAATTTAACATAAATCGTAATTTGAGTCACCCGTTGAGAGCTCCGCTCGCCTTCGGCTCGCTTCGCTCAATTATAACTTTTACATTGAAATGGGAGGGGGGGAAAGCTGTTTAAGTCGCAGGCATGACATTTATTTATTTTGTTTTCATCACCTTTACAATATTCCATACCCTTCCGGGGTCCACAGCTGGAGCTGCGCCAGCACCTTGGGGTGCTCCCGGCCAGTCAGGACGCGCCACACGTACACCATCCGTGCCACCTCGCACTCATTTGCTCGTCCCCGACCATACCCAGAACGAACAAGCTGGGGTACATTCGCGGATACTTGGGGTAGACCCCAAATTTTTAACTATATTTTGCCTCATGGGGATTCCAAATTATAGCCGTCGATTCGAGGTGACTTTGAACGAGCGTATAATATAGAATTTTCTAGACCATAGTGTTATTTAATATGAACCCTAGGTTTCTAAAAGACCCGCTACATAATATATGTCAACGATGTGTTTACGAAACGTCAATTCAGCTACCATTTCAACTCCCAAATCCCGGGTACAATTAATGCGTGGAATAACAACCCCATCCATCTCGTAGGCGTAGCTCAGTGGTGCCCTACCTCGACCGTAACTTATAACTCCACATTTAGCGGTGATAAAGCAAAGGTTGATTGTATTGCTCCACTGAACTACACGATCAATGTCTGACTGCATTCGCCAAGCGTCGAAAGCATCTAATATTGAGAAATAGACATATAATTATAATTTCACAGCTCTATAGAGTTACACACCCAAATTAAAACTACTTACTTTATTGTGTTTAATAAAGTAAGTAGTTCTAAATACTGGTTTTACATTATAAATCTAATAAATAATGGACATGAAAATTAATATTCGGTTTTAGTCGGAATAACGATAATACACGAGAGTCATTAAGAAAATAAAAACACTGTATCTACCTATATTTTTCTTTCTCCACCAATATCTACCTTTTATTATACCTATTCATTCTACTTCCACACAAAGCTTGCCTGTAATAATAATATAATATAATATAATTAATAATAATATAATAATAATGTTTTATTTCTCTCTTACAAATTAGTTTAAGTACTTCTAAAGTTTACATAATGGTATTTGCCAAAGCCTTATTTGAGCGAGAGAGGTGCCTGAATTAGGTTTGATTGTCAAACCTGTAACACAGGTCACCACGCGGATTAGGCAGTGTCGCACATTTTGGAAATCATAATAATATATACATACGCATGAACAGACTACACTGTATACCTAATGATAGGCATATAGGAAATATACAGAGCTGCATGAGAAACTATACTTAAGCTTCTTATATCTATTTGATGTAACACTAAGGGCTCGTTTAAGGAGACGCGGCGCGTCGTGCGGTGCGGTCCGCGAGGCGGGCCGCCAGAAACACAAACATACGGCAATATTTGGAGCGTTCAAGAAGCGTCTTTGCAAGCGTTTGTTTGAGTTGTAGCTGCCCAAGCGACGAGCGTTGCCGCGTCGGACGCGGCAAATGTAGCGACAGGCGACGCCGCGGGGCTAGCGGCGGGTAAACCAGTGAGTTTCGCAATGGGAGAACGCGGCGGATGAAGCGGCGGGTGACGCCGCAAAGGACGCGGCAAGGAAGGCTGGGAGAGGTGCGGGGTATGCAGTGGGAATGTCGGCGTCGTCGGTGCCAGTTTCAAGGACGGAAACTTAGCATTGCGCTCAAGAAAAAAACATTACAGCGCTATCTACTAATCCTGCTGGATAAACAGCGGACAAGTTAATATCTGCATTTCTCGCTAGATGTTTCTTTTCAAAATTTTATGAGTAAATTTTATGTTCCACTCTAGCGGTAAATAAAATACTTTTTAGGTTATAATTATCTTCAAGCAATATATTAATGATGTCGTCCATGATTACAAACAATACACACGTTTGCTCTTTGTAACTAGTCGAACAAAACTGGAAGGACGGCAATAAGCTGCGAGAGTCGCACCGGGTGTCGCACTGAACGACGCCGCATACAAAGCTGCGTCCCACGCGGCGGGCGCAGCGCCGTGCGAAGCCACGCCGCTCGCGTCGCTCGACGCCCCGCGTTTCCTTAAACGAGCTCCTGCATTTCTATATGTTTGAGTTTGCGCGTGAGGCGACGCGGGCCGCCGGCTCTCTATAAACGGTTAAATCGCTCGACGTGCCGCGCCAAGCCACGCCACACGTGAAACTCGAAGCCCCGCGTCTCCTTAAACGAGCCCTAAGCTAGCTTGCGGAACGACCTATATGTCTATATAAGCAACAGTATTCTAAATAATAATAACCAAAAACAACAACTAAAACTAACTAGGTAAGGTTGTGAGTGTTTGTGTGTGTGTGTGTGTGTGTGTGTGTATGTCTGCATGTAAGTGTGTGTGTATTGGCGAATTAGAGATGAATAGTGTAGGTACGTTTTGCGAGAATACCCAAGGCAAAGGTTTATGTAATGTAAATGTTTAAATGTCCATAATTATCGTCTATGAAGAGTTATTCAGGTGGAGTCATAAGGTTTTCAGTCTGATCATAGTTCAGAGTTTTTAAAAAGTCTGTAATTATCGACTTAGAGTTTGTGGAGTTTAATGGGTGTATGTTATCAAGAAACAGAAAAATCGATGAGAGAAGGACGTCCTATACAGCTGAGTCTGGCATACATTATGTTTCCTACGTTTGTCTTTTAATATGTTTTCGTCATATCGCAGCAATGAAAGCTGCTTCAATGCAGGATTAAGTACAAAAGACTGTCTGACAGTGAGAACGTCACAGATTCTGTAAAGGTCATCCGTTGGAAATCGGAAAGGGAGACTCCTACTCACTTTTAGGATCGCACGTTGTGCCCTTTCCGCTTCGATGAGATGAGTTTTGGTTGCTCCCCCCCAGACCGTAACAAATCACAAATGTAAGAAATCAGTTTTTAGTGAAAAGGCCGCCAATATCCAAACCTGGATATTTTATCATGTATATGTTGCATTACGTCACGTTTCAACAAATTACCGCTTTATTAACTTTCACGCGCGTAGATGTAATTATCTAAATATGTCACTTTCACTCATCCTCTGTCAAAAGTTCAAAACATGCAACGCTCATCACTTTCCAAAAAGGTCAAGTCGATACAACACACAATAAAATGCTAAACAACGTAGAATATTATTACGTAAAAAATTGTTATCTTTTTTAGATGCTTATACGTAGGTCACACTATAAGTTTTGCGTAACTTAAAAAAACAACATGTTAAAACCAAAATATTATGTTTATTGCTTTTCAAAATACTCTCCTTTAAATTTTAAACATTTTTTCATGCGATCGGATCATTTATTAAAACAGGAGGACCACAGATCTGAAGGCATGTTTTCTACGTGCTGATTGATCACTGCCTCTTCGGAGTTGGTAAAAGTGAAACCTCTCATCAAATCTTTGATTTTGGGGAAAATACAGAAATCACAGGGTACAACGTCGGGGCTATGCGCAGGGTGGGTGACGAGTTGTACTTTTTCGGAAGCTAAAAATGACTTTGTTTTGTTGGCCGTGTGTGAAGAAGCGTTGACATGATGTAGGAGAACGCGGCTTTTGGGTCGTCTTTCGCGAACTTTTTCTAACACCCTGGGTAAACAAATGGTAGAATACCACTCGGAATTAACACTATTTTGATCTTCAAGTGGAATTGTACAGATGGGACCCGTAGCTGAGAAAAAAAACGTGATCATTTTTTTACCAACGTTCCTCGCCTGCCTCACTTTTGTTGGCTTGTTCTTATTTTCAAACACCCATTCACAAGTTTGCTGTTTCTTTTCGGGTTCAAAACCATAAATCCACGTTTCGTCTCCTGTGACAATGTCATAAACAGCATCAGGATGTTCGTGGTCGTACTTCAGTAGCATCTGTGCGCACCATTCCACGCGAGCCCGCTTCTGCTCCGCTGTCAGTTCATGAGGGATCCAACGACAACAAAGTTTCCGAACTTTCAATTCTTCGTGTAAAATTTTCTGGATTTGACTCATACCAATCCCCAATAGTCCTCAAATTGTCTCATAGGTAATCCGCGGGTTTTCTTCAATTAACCGCTTAACAACAACTCAACTGCCGTCAACGAAAATAATGTGGCTACACATTATTTTCGTTGACGGCAGTTGAAGGCCGCCCTTCACGAAATTCGTCATGTAAAGAAACTCGACCTCGCTCAAATTCAGCAAACCTTCGCCTCACGGTGCTCAAACAAGGTGCTTCTCTCCCAAAAGCATTTTGAAGACGAGCGGCACAGTCTTGCGGAGAGAGAGAACTTTTAAAATCATAAAAATCATCGCTCTAAAATTTTTGGTTAGCTTCACGATTATTTAACACAAAGTATTTGAAATGTTTTTTAAAATATGTGATGTGAATAAGTGTGGAGCACCTTTGAAGATGCCATAGAGCGAAACCGGTCAGGTCCTACTAATAATTAAAAAATTGTGGAATATCTGTACAAGTGAGTCATTTCATAATGTATCGCTCTAAAATCTTTTCGACTTAATTCCATTTTCGTTGCATACGTAGAACTTTGATGTGTGATAAAAAACAATTGACAAATGATTTCCCGCCAATTGTATTTTTTTATTACTAAGAAGGTTGCAACGTTTAAAAAAATATAACATTCGAAATTCAAATAGTTCGGATTAGCTAGAAGTGCAAAACTTTGTGTGCCCCATGTATAATTATAATACTCGTAAATAAATAAATATTTATGGACATTCTCACACATTGTCATCTAGCCCAAAAAAGTTAATATAAGCTTGTGTTATGGGATCTAGACGACCGATAAACGTACTTATATATTTCTAAATACATATACAACGTGTTTCATATTAGTGTGGTCATATCTCAAGGTTGCATTGGGTAGGGCCTAAATAATATATTGCGCGGGGTCTTTAATTAATTTAATAAAATATTGACTTATAATGACGTAGTCGATAAATTTTCCTTTTTATCGATAGCTCATTGTTAAGCTCTAAGACTGCACTACAAAATAAACATATGATTAGAATGAACTCTAGATTTGACCTCAAGTAGGTTTGCCAAACAGTGAAATAGATTCGGACAGTCTCGTTGTTACTCAAAATTTTAACCAACAGATAAAGTTACTTTTCAATAGTTATCATATACAAAATAGTTTCCGAATCACAACTTGGGGTCAAAATAAAGAGTGCCTACTCAAAGTTATTTTTGAAGTTTTTCTATGAATTTATGTATCACGTGATTGTCGTGAATGTCACAACTCACACGTAATTTGTTGTCAACCTACTCAAATACCAGGAGCAACGCATTTGCTGTCGAAGAAAAGAGAAGAAACATTTATGTTCTTGTCTTCCTTAAATTTACACTTTTTATAAATTGGTTCCGCACAGATATTTAAAATACAACTGCTGTTTGTGTAGAAGTTTATGTTGTAGGTGTTGAGAACGCTGGTGGGTATAGTAGTATGTAGGTATTCAGTTTCGGGATAGAGAGATCGTGGATGCCAGTCACTGCACTACCATATCGTGAACTCTCTTTCGACTCATTTACCAGGAAGTAAATGATCTGCAAGGTGTTTGGTTATTTTTGACCGACTTTAAAAAAGAGTAGGTACTTAGGTTCTCGATTCGTCATGATAATGTGATGCATAAAAGTTCATAAAACATTATCGCTAAAAGTGGCAACTTGTATGGTTGAACGAGGATATCAGAAAAAGTAGGAGGTGTTGGTGTCAGTTTCACTAATATGTATCTTAAGGACCCCTAAAAATTACAAAGAGAACCGCCCACTTTTTTGATTGGAGCCGCTTTGAAGAAACTAGGTATCAGTAGCGATGTCGGCATATATCAAAGACGTACACGTCACAACACGTAAATTTTACCGCAAAACCCATATTATTCCGGTGTTGCAAGTTAACGCAATGTTCTTCATAAACGAGGACTTTATTAGCTTTTTTTATGCTGGATATTTGTTCATTTTAGCAATTGGTAATAAATTACTAATCTTAGACTACATGGATAAAGAAAGTCGCTTTTTCCGTCTGTCTGTTCTAATGTATGTTTAGTTCTTGAAAACTACGCAACGGATCTTGAAGCGGTTTTTTTTACATGCATACTATCATGCGAGCGACGCCGCGCTGGCATTCAACAATTTTATTTTATTTCATAGGTCTTAGGGAAATATCCTGTGTTTATGGTAAATAATAATTATGTTATTATTTATCTCTTAAATTATTTTATACTAGGTACCTACTAGATTTTTTTCATAAATAAAACTAAGTACCTACTTGGTACTTTTATTAGATTTTTACCAAAATTACGACGTAATTCAAGGAAATAAGACATTGCACTTGGGCAACACTTACAACTATCTAATTTCTTTTCAGTTGCAAGTAAACTTTGATATTAGGCGTACGTAGTAATCTGTGTTAATCGATCATGGCGTATTTAAGTAATAGTGAATATTATGAAATGATACTTTGCGTCGGGGCAGCCGATGGCAGTCTGCGTGAAGCTCGTCGCCTTTATCGAGAAAGATTTGTGGACAATAGACTCGAAGGTGAACGGCGGCGGTTACCATCTGTGGAGTGCTTCCGAAAAATGGTGAACCGTTTACATGACACTGGTTCTTTCCGTGGTTCCCGCTCAGAAGGCAGACCATCTGTTGTACCACCAGAGCAAGAAGAAAGTATTCTCGAGCATTTTCAATCCAATCCCAGAACAAGTACTCGCCGCGCTGGAATTGTTCTGGGAATGAATCATTTGAGAGTATGGCGCGTGCTAAAAGCAGATGGTCAACATCCGTACCACTTCAGGCACACCCAAGAACTGACACCGGCTGATTTCGTACCACGTCTCAACTTTTGCCAGTGGTACCGAGAGGAAGCACAACGATCCCCTAGTTTCGCGAACCGTATTTTATGGACCGATGAAGCATCTTTTACTCGTGCTGGTATCAGTAACCAACATAACGAACATGTATGGACTCATCAGAACCCACACGCATCTGCAGAAAACAACTTTCAGCATCAGTGGCGTGTTAACATTTGGGCGGGAATAATCGGAGATATTTTAATTGGTCCTTTCGTGCTACCGAGTTCGCTAAACGGTGAAAATTACCTCGCGTTCCTTAGAAACGTCTTAGAACCCGAACTTGAAAACTTGCCTGTAACATTGTACACAAATATGATGTACCAGCAAGACGGTGCGCCAGCACATTATGCGAGAGATGTACGGGCGTATTTAGATGAGCGGTTTAACCAGTGGATCGGACGTGGTGGTCCCATACCTTGGCCTCCGAGGTCACCGGATCTCACACCACTTGACTTTTTTTTGTGGGGCTATGTCAAAAACAAAGTGTACAGTGCGGTATGTCTCACGCGTGAAGATATGGAGTCTAAAATATTTGATGCATTTAGCAGTGTAACTCCAGACATGCTGTGTAATGTAACTGCCAGCATGATGCGACGGACCCAACTGTGCATTGATCAAGGCGGCGAACATTTCGAGCCGTTACTTTAGTACCTACTTTTTAGTTTTGTGTTTATTAGAGGTAGGAAGTGTATTTTTTATTAAATTCAATAATGTTTATCTAAGTATCGTGATATTAGTGAGTTAGTTGTGTTTATTGTGGAACACGGTACCTACCTATCTACCAGGATGACATGCACAATGAAATCGGTTAGTTTTTGTTGTTTTAAAGTCCACAACCTATCATTACTACAAAATAGTATTCTGTACCAGGAGCATATGAAATAAGAGTTGTTTACGATTCATCGAAGAGGTCTGAACCTTACGAATAAATTTGACCCTAGGTAGTGTTGGGTTTATAAAATATCGATTAAATGAACAAATCAATTAAATTTACATGACACCTTAAAAGTTTTAACTAAACTTGTATTTGCAATTTTGTCCGTGCGTATAGTTAACTCAACGCGCATGTGTAACGAGGGTCAAATATGACACCCAAACTCCGAAACAAACATTTTTGGATCACACAAATAATTTGATTCGACCTGGAATCGAACCTGGGACCTCAGGGACGGCAGTCGCATACTCATACCACTGCACCACCGAGGCAGTCAATTATCTATTATATGGTTATGTAAACGATGATTATTTGCATATTAACAACTATTTAGAATTTAGGTTGGGTTTAGGTAGGTAGGTATATACTTATAGAATATAGGTACTAGCGGACGCCCGCATAAAAAAGTTTATAAATTGTTGTCTATGTTATACCTTATTACACATTGCAAAGGTTAAGCAACATCGACTCAGGCCGGTCTTAGGATTCCATTTCTTAAGACATTGAGACCCCTCCGTGCCTCGGAGAGCACGTTAAACCGTCGGTCCCGGTTGTCATACTAACATCTATGGCAGTCGTTAGGGGTAGTTGGAGCCCTAAATCAAAAATCCGACCGGTCTAACTACAGAACTTCGATATCGCCCATGAGTTGTGAAGGTCAGATGGCAGTCGCTTCACGGAAAATATCGAAGTTCAGCCGAATCGCAGTTAGACTGGAAAGCCGACCCCAACTGAGTTGGGAAAAGGCTCGGTGAATGATGTTATACCTTATTAAACCAGCTATCCGCCTGCGAAAGTCCCGTTAAAATAAGTCCATCAGTGACAGAGATTAACCGAGAGAAACAGACAGTCAGACATTTTTTTATTGGATTTGTTATTTAAGTAACTTACCTTATGCTATGCATTTAGTGAAAAGCTTTTAAAATAATACACGGACATGTCTTCAATTTTATTTATCTGTATGGATATACAATAACGCCTATATGGCTAGAGGAGGTAGGCAGTGGTACATTACACAGCCGCAGTTTCCACGTAATAAGTGGCTTTTTTTTAAATTCCGCGGCCCAAGGTCGCGGCCGCTCTTACTAGCCGTTCGTTGCTGGGCGTCTCTGGTACACACGCAGAAGGTATTTCCAGTGGCGCCCAGCGGACTTTGACCACCTGTGTGGTCTCTACGAGGGTTTGGTCAGGATGGGAATCCCGCGTCGTTGGTTTTTTTTGGAGACTAGCCTATTGTTGCTTATCGGAAACTTTTATGTTTTTCTTAGCCCCATCCGTTGATCGGCACGTGCACCACTATTGATGCCTCCTTGAGACAAAGCTATATTCAGCTAGCGGACGCCTGCGGCTTATCAGCATATAATAGCTTTATGGTTACCGATTCCCGCGGGAACACATTCTCGGGATATAAAGTAGCCTATATTACACCTTATTGCATAAGTTATCTGCTAGTGAAAGTCCTGTTAAAATCGGTCCAGCCGTTCCAAACAGACAGACATAAAAAAAATTAAATTCGGCATTTTTTATAGAAGTAAGTATCGTATAAATATGTATACTTTCATACGCATTTAGTAAAAAGCTGTAAATTTGGAATGACAGACAATTTTGAAATAACGTCCATTGCTGAGCGCCTGTGGTTAGCACTGTACTAGGAAGAATTTTCAGTAGGCCCCGGCGAAAATATTTAGGAGTAGGTAGGTATACTAAAGTTACTGAAACGCTCTGCGTGAAGATTAGTCCAAAATGCCCTTACGTTTAGGGCCGTCGTCGCGGGGGATGAATCAATCCAACGTATTGCCCAATGCTCACATTAAAAAAAGGACCTTATTGTAGGTACCTACCTTTTGTTATCATTTCTTAAAACTTATAGAATTTGGATCAACTTTTCTTACAAGTGCAATGTGTTGTGTTTGTGGTATGTACACCTGTTGATCAATGAAAAACACTGGTTTCCTGTCTGGCTTATGGTATGGTTTGGAGTTTGGACGTCCAACAAAATAATTAGGTAGGTACTGAAATACGTCTGTTAGGCAGACTTGCATATCACCGCCTATCACCTATAGGTACCTACTAGTGATAGGCAATACTTGATTGATTGTAAGTGATTATATGAATATGTATTCCTTAAGCCTTTAATGACCCCAAGATAAAGGGGGTACCGAAATTATCAAGCTCATAACCCTGCTTATCCACCCACTGACAAACTCTGGAAGTAATAATAAAATTGTGTTAATCAATTTACATTGGCAAAGTTGTTTAAAAGTTGGCGAAAACTCGAGTACCTAACGACATTACTTAATGAATCGAATGATGAAGCGAGGACGGAGGGTGCAGCATCACGCACGTGTTGTCGGATTAATTGAATGCCTAATCTGATACCTACACCCACACCGCTCGCCTCCAGTCGCTCCGTGTCGTTCCGTTCCGCGCCGCCGCTTAGCAAATATACAGCTAACTAGTAGACAAGTTGCTTAAAGTCAGCAATCATGGGATGAACTTATGCACTCTCTAGGTGTTCCGTAGAGTTTGTGTGATTTTTTCAACGTTTAGGTACTTTATTTTCATACGTTGTTTGTTGAACGCGCGCGGGTCGCAGTGAGCGCGCGGGAGGCAAGCGGGCCGAGGGGCAAGGCGGGTCGCGCGGCCTCTCGCGTTTAGTACAGCGCTCAGCAGGAGTGTCGGACGCTCGGCTACACAGTCGACGACTTTAGTATTCTTCGTTTATTTTCTTTTCCCTTCGTTTATTTGTCACTCGGACCTCACGGTGATATGAAAATGGGATCTTATACACTGAAGAAGTGAGTTTATAGTGTGCTGTGTTAGTTGGTATTTTTGTTTGACAGTGTCAAGTTCACGTGCGGAGTCGTATTATTACCGGTTCCGGAGTTTTTAAGTGTTGTACGTACACGGCCTTCGTTTGCTACAGGTAGAGCCGGCGTGTCTTCAAATCGGTGCAACAGTGTTTGATTCTAGTTGTGCCTAAACATATTGTTGTGAGAACTTTGAAAGTGATTTACGAGTGATTTGTGCTCCCGGCAAAAGTTAACACACCACTCATTATTTTTTTCCAATAAGAATCTTTCTGGTAACCAGTGTAAAGTGTGTATTCTGGCGATTTTACACAAAAAGGAAGTGCTCACAACTTAAAAACATAACCTTATTCGAACAACGCGCGTGTTGCACGGACATGCGCAGTTCGGATCATTGAACTAATTAATTTGTGCTTCATAATTTTATAAACAATCTGAGTTTTTTGTATTGTGCGTCGCTAAGGAGAACCACACGAGTGTTGACCTTAGCCTGTTGCTGTGCCCAAGCCGGTTGACAGTTGCCTACGAGTGATCTTCAAATTTTTAAAACGTTAACGTTCACCTGTGGGATTTTAGTGAACCACTAAACCTGCGCGCGCAACTTCTTATTCAAAGGTGAGTTAATTCATACAGCTCTACATACATCCATACTCGCGAAATTTGTTCCTCGATGAAGTACCTACCTACTCGGGAAAGTTGACCGAAGAATAAGAATATTTTTGTTTTGTACTACTTACCTCTCTCTATTCTACCTATCTATTACAGAACAGGTGATTCCCAGGGACCGTCATTGAAAAATTTACAATAACAGATTGACGGCACTTATTTATTGATCGTTTACCTTTTTGACGCTTGATTGACACTTGACGCCATTGTCAAGTAAATCTACGGCACGGACAAGAATTTTATTTATGAGCTTACCATTGACGTGAAGTTACGCGATTGACAATCTTCTGATTCAAGGTTACGAACTTAGCGGTCTTCCGATGAACGGATTTTGAAAATTCTTTCACTAATATGTAGCTCTAAGTGTAGTCTATGTTCTTTTTTTTTATTTTGGCAATTTTAGGTGTATTTAATAACTTCAGGCATAAATATTTCAGGGAATTGGTAACATTGATCTGATCTTTTTAAAGACCGGCAGGCGACTGAGGCGAACAAAAATGCGGACTTCTTATTGACAAGAGCGTCAATACTCCGTCTATAACATAACCTTGACAATAAAAACTGATCGTCTCCGGAGGGCTTTAAAGAACTTGCTGTAACAATGGACAACCTATTAATTAGAAAATAGGTAGGTAGAGAACTTGCGTAAGAGGTACCCAACTATTTCAAATTTAAGTAGCTACTTAATATACTGAGTATATTAACTAAGTAGGTAGGTCTAGGTACTTTAGACCTATAATTATTTTCTTCTGCGTATGATCTATGGCCTGGTATGGATTAGTTAGAATACTGCTTTAAGTACCTGAGCTGGAAAACCATGGGTAAGTAGGTAAATATGCTAACCTACTTACAAAGGTATTAGGTTCATCATTCGGTTCTCTTTTTAGGGTTACGTACCCAAATGGTAAAACGGGAACCCTATTACTGAGACTTCGCTGTCCGTTCATCCGTCTGTCTTACACTGTATCTCATGAACCGTGATAGTTCGAAAGTTGAAATTTTATAATGTATATATACACACACACTAATGTTTTAAAATATTAAGAAAGAAATCATAAACAGATCACAAAAACTGATGTTATGTTGTATTTAAGTACTTATGTTTATTTTATTCAGTCTAACTCAGTGTATCGTCTGGATGACGTCACTACAAGACCATCCCGGCAATCCCGGAATTGCTGTCTCTTTCGCTCTCGTACAATTGAAAACCAGTTTGAAGAACAGAACCAATTAACAACTTGACGTTTGACGAGACACTCCCGAACTGACGAGGCGTTATGGCGGCTGTACACACTCGTCGAGAGCCTCTCGCCGAGAGCCTCTTGCCGAGAACCTCGGCCGAGAAGGTTCTCTTTGAGAGCATGCCTATCGTAAGAACAGAGTCTTGTAAGACTCCCGCGACAATAGACGTAGAAATTGCTGCTGCTGTTTGTCTTTGTGCCGTGACCAATTATTATAATCTTTTTATTTACCATACAAAGAAAATTCTTGAAACGAGTGTGAACATGTTCGCTCTCATTTACCTCGCGAGAGCCAACGAGACCCTTTGACTAGGGCGCAAAAAACCGACACGCCACCGAGAGCGTCCGAGATGAGAACGAGAGAGCAAGACAAGATTGAGACGAGACGAGTGCGCCATGTACACACTCGCACTCGGCTTGTCTCGGGGTGTCTCGGTCTCGATGAGTGTGTAAAGCGGCCATTAAAGTTCTTAGCTTTCTTGTTCAACTAACCAAGATTTTTACATAAATAAATGGATAATATAATCACGCCTGGTCCCCGAAAGGTGTGTTCAGAGGCTTATTATTTCGACTTCCTCGGTGGCTCAGTGGTATGAGTATGCGACTGCCGTCCCTAAGGTCCCAGGGGTCGAATCAAATTATTTGTGTGATTCAAATGTTTGCTTCGGAGTTAGCATATTTTCCATTATCTATTACTATATAGAAATGGGGAATGTCCCCCTTAGATCTCGAGATCTGCTTATGCTCCAATGATGGTTGACCCCTCTATGGATAGCCCTCGATCTGGAGGTAAGCCAAAAAATCGAAAATTTGACCTATTTCTAAGGGGTCAAAAGTTATAGGCCAAAACCTATGACGTGGTGCGGCGCAAAAAAAAAATTATACGCCAACAATTGGCATTCGTCCGTCTGTCTGTATGTGTATTCTGGGCTAGCAGCCATAGTTTTTATTCGATCTTCACGAAACTTGTCACGTGTGTCGTGAGCTTTTTTGGATTTGGGGGAAAATGCTCAAATAATGTTTTTAATGCTCGCGATGTCTACTGTTCGACCACAGGGCGATAAATACTAAGTATTTATAATATAAGGCTACATACAATCACTGCTGTCCTAGGCTCTTAGCGGGCCAGCATACGGCCATATACCTACCTCGCAGCCAGTCGTACGTAGTTTTTTTTAAAATATGTTTTATAATTACCTAATTGTAAATATTTTAATAGGATAGGTACCTATACCTACCTATCTGCGTGTGATTTTGAGCAATCATGAAAGTAATTAAACGCAGTGTTATGATTTCTAAAGTCGATATAATTTTAATTATCTGCTGTATTTTCACGATCGTAATACGTTGGTAAATGCTTCTTATGTTATTGGCAGATTTCTAGTAGGTACGACAGCAAAATAGAACCGAGTCCGTCAACATTCGTAATCGGCGCTATTCCATTATGCAAGTGTTGCTTGCATGCAAGTTTGACGTCACAAGTTGCACATGTGACGTCATACTTGCATAACGGAATAGCACCCTAAAGCTGCACACCGACTGCAATCAGGTTGGATATTTGCAGCGGCATGGTTCTATTGCAGTCGCACTATATTCATAATATAATTTTGTAATTAATGGCGATTGATAAAGAGTAAGCCTTGAGTTTTTTTTACTGGATTCTTACTCACAGGCTTATCAGTCTTAATGCCTTTCACAATCGTCTTGTCTACTTCAGCTACTTCCACAGTATCATGACATATGGCATACTACTGTGGGGTAACGCTGCCGATATTGAATGCATCTTTGTGTTGCAGAAGAGGGCTATCCGGACTATCTATGGAATGGGGTCTCGGGAGTCATTAAGAGATAAGTTTAAGCATATTAACATCCTTACAGTGTATTCACAGTATATTTATGAAATTTTATTGTATACCCACAAGAACAAAAGTAAATTTGTGAAAAATAGTGATAATCATAATCTAAACTTAAGAAATAAGGATAAACTGGCTGTTCCTAAATTTAGGCTTCATAAAGTGAGTAATTCTTTTGCGGGGAACTTTATTCGAATGTACAATACATTGCCAACCGAAATAGCAAATTTATCTGTCAATAAATTTAAAAAACTAATAAAAAGTAAATTGTGCCATAAAGCTTATTACAGTATTAATGATTTCTTAGATGACAAGGCGGCCTGGTTGTAACAACGTAACGAATTGCTCCTTTCTAAATAACTCTGTATTAGATTTAAGATGAAATATTTTGAAAAAAGCCGAGCTGAGTTTCTTGAGGGCTCTTCTCAGTCTCGTTGCATTTTGGAACCCTCGGTAGAGTCACACCAACTTCTGACGAATCTAAATAATTTTCTGAAAATTTCAAAGATAATAAACGTTATTTTATTTTATTTTATTTATTTTACACTCGTAAGTGTCTTTGTGACCTAAATGAATTAATATTTTTATTCTTTGATTGTTCCTGCAAATTTGCAACCGTGCAGTTAAGATACCGCTCGTCTGTCTAATTAAAGCTTATAAGAAATCGCATTAAGCATATTGGAAATTTGGATATTGGGAATTCCCATGAAATTTCTCCTTTATGATTCACTCGAAGCACACTCTTACTGGTGACGGATTCTGATTAGATGTAAACGCTTTGAGCAATTACATCAATTATTACAATAATTAGTATTCATGATGATTCCTAGTACACAATCACGCAAGGACATCTGAAAAAAAACTTACTATACAACCTTAAGTAACTAATTACCCTATAGAATTAATTCACGTTATTCGTTACCTTGGGAGTGGGAGATAAACTGTACAATTACCTGTTTTAACCGATAACGATTTTGTTTGCATACTAATAATGGTTATAGTACAGGGCTTCCCAACCTGAGATAAGCAGATCACGACAGTTTTTCGCACTTATAAATATGAGACATTTAATGAGCCCACTGAACAGTGATGGTTTGAAACACAACTCCGGCTAGTCGCAGTTTAAACTACCTACCTTGGTACGCTCTCCGGAGATCGCATATCTTATCTGGGCGGATGCCCTAAGCGCCGCGAATGTGGGGTATATTTGGTAATATGAAGTTACAAAAGGAATGAAAATCCTGGAAACTTTTGATATTAAAGTGGGATACTCACTACGAATTAATATACAACACTCCATCAAAATGGAAAATGTTTTATTTTTGAGGCTGTTGTCGTAAGAGAGTTCAATCAGACTTTCTTCCTCCTGAGAGTGAAATCTGGTTAATCTTGGGCATGGAATATCTGCCTAACTTAACTAATTCGACTAGTAAGGATAGGGAGACGTGAAAAAATTCTAAGCTTATAAGTGCGCCGTGGGCTGAAAAAGGTTGGGAAATCCTGGTATAGTATGATTGTTAAATACGACTTTTGCAGAAGCTCGCCGTCACTCAAAGTAATGGAAAGGGCTATGCTCGGAGTGTCACTTCGCGATCGAATTTGTAACGACGAGATCCGAGGGAGGAACATGGTCACTGACATAGCCCAAAGAGTCGCCAAGCTCAAGTAGCAGTGGGCTGGACACATAGCTCGCAGAACCGATGGCTAAAAAATTCTTGAGTAGCGACCGCGTACTGGGAAACGCAGCGTGTGTAGGCAGGCCTGCAGCAAAGTGGATCGACAACATCGTTACGGTCGCAGGAAGCCACTGAATGCGGAAAGCGCAGGACCGAATGTTTTGGCGTTCGTTGGGGCTTATGCACAGTAGTGTGCGTCAAGCGGCTGAAATGATGATTGTTATATTAATAAACATTTATACATAAATATAATGAAGCCTATATCTTTAAAGGAGTTGGTAGAGGCATGTTGTATGCACAGTATTTAGGTCGAGCTTATTTTTTTTTAATTAGATAAATATTTTTGGACAATCTCACACTACGCCATGTAACGCAAAATGAGTTTAAGACAATAGAGAAACAAATATTTTACATAGAAAACACTCAAACTCCGAAACAAACATCTGCGGATCATACAAATATTTGATTCAACCCAGGAATGAACCCGAGAACCGGAGTCGAAGCCGATGCACTACCGACTACGCCATCTAAGCAGTCCGCTTACTGGACCCGCATTTTTCGTCAGAGGCCCCATCCGTTGATCGACATGCATTTTTAAATGTATTACCACAGAATAGGGAGTACTTACATAGTATTAATAGGAAGTAAGCCCTAATTTACTAGACATACCGACCCATTGTAAGAAATGCGAATGTGACAAAAAGGGGTTGAGTATGTAGCTTTGGAGCATTCCTTAGTCTAGTTTGGTACCTATCAGTGATCACCGCTTTGAATTGAGTGCTAAGTTAAAATCAATACCGAGTCTGTTATTTGAGAAAAACTTTAACAAAAAATTGACTTGGCTTAGAGATCTACAGTCAGTGTACGATTGGTATAAAAACTTAAGGGTTACAAAGTTCTTTAGCGCGATAAAAGCTATTAGAACTAAAAGAAAGATAGTGTTTTGGATGATATTCTGCTTTTTCGTATTCTAGACTCAACATGTTTATCACGTTTATATTTATACTCGTATTTTAAGGGGGTATCAGATGCATTAATTATGTCCACAATTCGCAAATCAGTTTGTTGGTCCAAAATATTAGGGTGATAGCCTATTGTGGTTAACGGGCACTACGGGTGTACGAACAAGCTGGTGAACCGCGTGCAAGGGAAGATGATAAGGGTTCCTTAGTAGGCTGCTTCTACACTACTTTTTGGTAAGAAAATTGTCCATCTGAAATAGTTTTCGCGACTTTATAGACTCTTGTAACAAGGATATTACTCGCGTAACTACCGAACCACACGGTACCGCTGTGTGTGCCCCGCGCTTTTTCTTTACGCGCCTCACAGTAACTTTTCCGTGAAGCGACTGCCATCTAACCTCCACAACTCATGGGCGATATTGAAGATCACACATTGTAACATAATAAAAAAAATACGATGATTACCAACACGATGTTAGGTTAGAGAAAGCCTGTTTAAATGAACCTAAATACTTCGGAAACACGTGATTAGATAAGGAACCGAAGATACCGTGGATTGAGCCGTCGAAAAAGGAAAACCCCGCTGCCTATTCACCCCGCTTATAAGTTAATAGAAAATACGAATGGACATTCATAAAAAAGTATATTCGCAAACATATCCTTTGGGCTCAACGACCTTTGTATATCTTCCTAGCTAAGTAAATATTTGTTTATAAAATTCTTCTGTGCTCGCTTGTATTCTTGCCAAATATTCTCGAATAGATTTGTACCGTACTCGTTCGCTGCGTACAGTCGCAGACGAATATCTTATTCTTTATTTAGACAGTTTGATAAGTTAGCTTAGGTGGAAACGTGATGTCTAAAATGTATTAAATTACGTTACACTACCCCTTACGGTGTCCTATTCGTGACTAAATATAAAATAACAGTAGGTACACTTATATTTTTGGGTGCTGAGCTAATTTGGGAACATTTTTCAGTTCAATGCTCTTCTGAATTCAAGTGACTTTCTCTCGCTAAAGCATTCAATTGTACTGTTTTTGACTTGATTGATAGATCATACACTGGATATTGGCAAGTTGCTGCAAGAGCACAATAAGATATAGGTAGGTACTAAAGTATTGAATTGACTTGATTGATGTGATTAGTGCTGTAGATTGTGATATTCTAGTCACACTTTTGCTAGATAGGTTCCGAAAGTGTAAACGAACTTTCAAGCGTTAAGTATACACGCTGACCTCGGAATCTACTGAAAACTAGGCTCTTTGGGGCAAGACAAAAGTCGATCATAGCCAATCAATATACCTAACTGACAATTAATATAGCTAAAATAACAACCAAATTTTTGTATGTATCGAAGATTCGAAGCGAGCGGAGTCGTGGGCACCAGCTAGTCTATCTGCCAAATTATCAGTAAGCAACTGTCTGTACTATACCAAAATAGTATTTGGTATCACTTAAGCCAACATTATCCACACGTTGAAGCAAGCTGGGCCAAATAACACACCCAGCTATAATGTGGTTACGTGTTGTGTACCTCAGCCAATTTACTACCGAAACATCAGGGATTGTGTGCTCAAATATTGGTTGAGCTACACTTGATGCCAGTACGTGTTCATGTTAATAAACATATTGTAATATTGTTATGGATTATATAAAGATTATTGAGGGTCAAGACAACCTTATTGGAAGTAAATAAATGTTCCTGGTTAACGGTTATTATAGGCCTCCTATTTAGATACGTGACTACGTAATACCAACTAAGGGTTAGTTTTATAGTGCAGGGTTGATGCTCATTTGTCACAAATATAAGCAAAGTTCCCGTGTATAATGTTCTGGAGATAAGAATTACTTTGCAATTTTAAGTACCTACCTATCAAATTGGCGCTACGATGCACTTCGACTCTGCTTTACTATAAATTACGGTCTATAGGTATACCTCTACCTCTGAAGGTAACAGGCGTAATTACATGTATGTATAAAGAATTAACTATAACTAAATGCTACTTTAAAAACAAACTTAGATAAAAAAATCGTAAATGCTCTTTCACACTAGCATTTTCCATCGCTATGGATACCCGTTAACGATCGGCGCAACAGCAAGGAAAAGACGATACAATGATACTGAGAAAACCTGTGGTAACCGGTACAAAAAGACAGCTACAACTATAAATTGCACTCTATTGTCATAACATCGCCATATAAACCACAGACCTACAAAATGTCATGTCGTTCACCAACGGTAAACTCCGATCATTAAGAACATAGGTACTAGAATAGAATCACACAGTTTCTTGTGATATGTACCTATATTACCTATACTTAGCTAATGTCGCGACTCTACTCGCTCCATATTCTTGAAACTGTTTTCAAGAATATGGAGCCTTGAAAAAATCCAAAATAATATTGAAAATAAGGTTGAATCAGAAAGCTTAATTTGATTGATTAATCAGTCCGTCCTAAACACACAAAGGTCATCTTATCGGTAGGATATAAATTTTAATGACCGCTTCAGTGCGTTCCCGAAGTCCAATGTCCCTCATTTTGTGCCCTTACCACTAACTTAGGGATGTAATTAATACCTATATTTTGTATGACTCTATATTCTACAAGTATTGAAGTTACGAAAGAGAAAAAGAAAAATTATGGTTAGCTAAATGTTTTACAATTATACCGTATTCTCAGAACAAATAGGCAGAAATACGAGAATAGTAATGAAGTACCATTTCCAAGTGTTAACCTTTTGAACCGTGTGATAAATGCCACTCATCCCATCACAGACCTTGAATTAACACAACCAGTTTCTCTATCACAGTCTCCAAGTACCAACTTTGATTACAACATTTATTATGCTTACTTGTGAGTACAGTACACATCGTCAAGTTGTAGTGTATACTTGAGGTTTTCTTGGAACATGCTGTTTACGAGTGTTAGGAATATTGTTAATTGCGTTTTGCAATGCATATGTACCATCTTTGATAAAATATCTCCTACTACCTGTCCCGGCGAACTTCGTACCGCCTGAAATTTTAATTTTAAACCTACCTTGAACTTCCACGAATATTTCAAGACCACAATTAGCCACATCAATCCAGGTATTCCAGAGTTTTAGAAACGAACGGCAATTCATTTCTATTTAGAAGAAGACTAACTGTCCCGGCGAACTTCGTACCGTCTCAAAAACACCTTTAAAACCTTCCCTGAACTTCTACAATTCAATTACAACAAGAGAAGATAGACTCTTCATTAAAAAGTTGACAAGGTTCACGCAATTGAAAAATACTTCACATAAAACTATTATCATTTTCGATTTCCCAATCTCAAGATTTTAGGTTACCTATCATATTTATCCATAATGACTAACAAGAATCTATTGTTCTCCTTCAGGAAGGTTGTAAATAGGAAGCGATGATTTACATTATTTACTACCTAATTGCATTTAAATTGACGTGAACTGGTTACGGCCAAATGCCAACAAGTTGGTAATCTTCCTTGTGAAATAATATCGTCGGCTCGTGAACTTAGACCTAACCCCATGATTACTTTAGAGCTAGATAAACACGAATTCCACTAAGTCGAGGTCATAAGTCAGTTGCGGCAGAAGTTGCATTATGAAGAAACTTGAAACGTGTGCAGAGAGTGCATAAGCAAAATAAATGTTATGCCGGTTTATTCCAGCAAAGTTAAACCGGTTTCTATTGCATATCGTTTGGTTTAGGCTTTGTTTTGGTGGAAGTCAAAATAAATATATATGAAGTTTGATGTTCAGTTCTCCAAATAGTAAAATATGAAACTGCCACAGCCGGTTAGCCGAATAGATAGTTCATATTAGAGTATATTATAGATACACAAATAATACGTAACTGGATTCGCGATCCGAGGCGACTAGATCGAAACCATGCATCAAAGCAACTAATATATTATCTACTTATAATGAAATATAATATTTTAATTTAAGTTGAAGTTTCATGGAAGCATGTAGAGATCGTAGTCGAAGATCTCTTTATTTAGATCACATTTTTTAAAATATAATTCGTGAAGAATAATTAAAAAATTACAAAATAAAAACATTAAAAACCCTCGCATGTGAATGAGATCCCGTCGTCACGTAGGCAATGAGCTGGTGATCTTCATTTATGGCCAAGAGCGATGTCGATCACATCGACTTTCGAACAGAAAGAAACGTATAAAAAGTTGACCATCCGTTCGGCTGCTATGATGACACAGACAGACAGCCCTGCCGGAGGTCAAAAGGACTAATTTTTTTTGTAGCAGTTATAGCTACTACGACTACCTATTTCACATGTTCCCTCTTAACATTTTTAGTAGAAGGAAATAATCGTAAGACATAGTATAAAAGGGACATTAATATGACTTCATTACCTACTTAAACTTCTTATCGATGCTTCTTAGGTCCAGAAGGCTGGTTTATTTGCAGACTAAGAATTAGTACCGCGTACCACCATTCAACGTGGGAACTCAGCCAGACTCCGGGAACCAAAGGGGCTCTACCAACATCTTTAGGGCCCCAGCGACCTCACCTGCTAGTGGCGCACCTGCTGATAAACGGACGAGGCTCGTTAATTTACGGTACCTATGGAGTGGCTTCGGCCCCTACGTGGGTACCAGGTGGTACAAGTGTTGGTCCGGGGGGGTACCACCGTGCAGCTGTGCTAAAGCCCCCCAAGTAACCCAGCCCAGGCTGGGTTGCGTTAGGGGTTCAGCAGCTGCACCACCGGGCCCGGGGCGATGTATGGTGCAGCAGGCATGGGACCAGTGGGGGCGAAACGGAGTCTAGTGTGGGTGGTGTGGGTCGATTCGCCGGCCAGGGAGACCCTTAGCAACGGCGTTGCCGCGGCCGCCCGCAACACAGTCATGGGGCCTACCTGGGGCCAACCACCCCAGGAGGCTGCCCCACATGTTGCGCATAATCCTGATGTGGGATCGCCGCTCCGGGTGGTAACCGGTGTGGGGTAGCGGCGGCTTTGCATCAGGGGGGTTTGGGAGCCCTTCCGTCCGGCGAGTCGGCTCCGACCTAACCACACGGTTCTAGACAAAGCTAGCCCCTGCGCTTTGTCACTTACTGCTGCACCAAATGTTGCCCTGTCTTCACGCTTCTTCTTCTTCAAAATCTACAATGGCAGTGCAACAAAAAAGAAATAAACGTTACACAGCGGCCCTAGGAAACCCCACAACTTCACATTTCGAGGTGGAGTTCACGACAAAGCCGGGGTGTGCGTGTTCGTTAGGGCGGATGTTTGCTGCCGCCGGTTGCGCTGCCTAGAGAACCCCTCCAATTCCGTCGTTTGGCTGCACGTAGACCATGGCTCTATGAGCCAGATCTACGTGTGCGTCTACCGATCCCACACAGGGGATTCTGAGACAACACAGCTCTTCCAGTACCTCAGCGAGACGGCTGATGAAGCGCAGGTGCGGTTCCCGAACGCTGACCTAGTATTTCTGGGGGACTTCAATGGCCATCACATTAAATGGCTGGGGTCCCTCAAGACTGATCATGCGGGTAGAGCCGCCCATGCGTTCGCTCTCTCCCACGGTCTGACCCAGATGGTACGCGGGATCACCCGGATACCAGACAGGTCAGATCACGCGCCCGCTCTGCTGGATCTACTGCTGACGAGTCGCCCAGCCCAGTACAGTGTTTTGGTAGGAGCCCCACTGGGTAGTTCCGACCACTGCTGCACTGTGTTGTTCACGCTGGCATGAAGGTGTCACCTCCTGCACGTCCTGTACAAACGTCACGACGACTATGGCACTACTCGTCAGCGGATTGGGACGGTCTACGCGATTATTATGCGTCCGTCCCCTGGAGCCAGCGCTGCTTTGTAGGAAAGGCTCCTTCGGATAGTGCTTCTGCTATTGCTGGCGAGATCAGTTTAGGGATGGATTATTACATCCCTTTCACTGATGTCGCCAGTATCCGCAGAGCCCGTCCCTGGTTCGGGCGAGATTGTGCCAAAGCTGTTCGACAAAAACAGTCGGCATATCGCGCCTGGATCAGGGCCCGGGCTGTGCGCGACCCAAACGTGGGCCACCTCAAAGCAGCGTTCAACCGGGCCACAAAGTCGAGTAAGAGGGCCTTTAAGAGAGCGGATGCCCAGCGCGTCGCGCGGCTTGGTCAGGAGCTCACTTCCCATCCCACGGGCAGCCGTGGATTCTGGCAACTGGCCAAAGCCGTGCAATCTAACTTTTGTCAGCCCTCGCTGCCACCGCTGCGTTACCCAGATGGAACACTGGCTCACAAAGCCCAAGAGAAAGCGGATATGCTCGCAGACCTCTTTGCGGCTAATTCCCGGGTCGACGACCGTGGCCTGCAGCCCCCCGCCATCGCCAACTGTGGCCACACAATGCCTGATATTGTTATCAGGCAATGTGATGTACGGGCAGTGCTGCGGTCACTCGACACGCGGAAAGCCAGTGGCCCTGACGGCATTCCGGCGGTGGTGCTACGAAAATGTGCAGCTGAGTTGTCTCCAGTATTAACGCGTCTGTACCGCCTGTCATACTCTTCAGGGCTCGTGCCGGAGGTCTGGAAGGAGGCGAACGTACAACCGATCGCCAAGAAAGGGGATCGGTCCGATCCAGGCAACTATCGACCCATAGCTGTCACCTCAGTCATTTGCAAGGTGCTTGAGCTCCTTATAAATAAGCAGCTCATGCAATTCCTAGAGGATCACTCGCTAATCAATGATCGACAATACGGCTTCAGGCCAAAGCGATCAACGGGTGATCTTCTGGCATTCGTAACGCATGTCTGGGGTGGGGCTATGGAAAGGCACGGCGAGTCCTTGGCTATTAGCCTGGACATCGCCAAAGCCTTCGATAGGGTCTGGCATGCTTCGCTCCTTTCCAAGCTTCCGGTATATGGTCTACCTCCTCAACTGTGCAGCTGGATTGCCAGCTTTTTAAACGAGCGCTGAGTGCGGGTCCTCTGCGATGGCCAGGCTTCTCGCTTCCTGCAAGTGAATGCCGGGGTACCGCAGGGGTCCGTACTATCACCAACTCTCTTTCTTCTGCATATCAATGATATGCTATCCCTCGGGAACATTCATTGCTATGCAGATGACAGCACACTGCACGGGAGTTACTCGGTTCGTCCGACGGCGGGGCGATCTGAGATTGAGGAGGAGAGACGACGACTCGTGGCTGATCTCGACCGTAACCTCGACAGTATCTCTCAATGGGGTACCGAGAACCTGGTCGAGTTCAATGCCCGCAAAAGGCGTGTGCATTTACTGCGAAGAAATCCCCTTTCCTTCCCCTACCCTCTCTTCAGAATGCATTATTACCAATGAAGGACAACCTTGATATCCTTGGCATAGACGTTCGTCGAGAGCTCAATAATAAAAACTCCATCGAAAGATGTATAGGGCTAGCTTCGCGGAAACTAGGAATACTGAATAAGGTAAAGAGATTCTTTACACCGGACCGGAGGTGTCTGCTGTACAAGACGCAGATTAGACCCTGCGTCGAATACTGCTCTCACCTCTGGGACGGCTCCGCGAAGTATCTGCTGGACGCTCTCGACGCTATGCAGCGACGGGCTATCCGTATTATAGATTGTCCGGAGGTAACGGGAAGCCTTGAGCCGCTAGTTCAGCGCCGAACAATAGCTTCCTTGGCCGCATGCTATGGTATTTACCACGGCGAGTGTTCTGAAGAGCTCTTCAATCTGATCCCACCCTCTTCCTTCCGATCCCGAACGACTCGTGCCGGGCAGAGATGCCACCCCCACACAGTGGACAGCATGTTCGCGAGAACCGAACGTTTTAAACGTTCGTTTCTGTGCCGAACGATAGTGGCCTGGAACGCCCTGCCTGTGCACGTGTTTCCTCCCACATATAATCCTGGGTTCTTTAAGCGGAGCGTGAAGAGGCACATCAGTAGGTCGTCAAGTTGAGGGCCACTCTCAATAGTAATGTGTGCTGTGAGAGTGGCCCACAATCGCTAGACGTCGTCACGACTTACCACCAGGCGGGCGGCGTCAATCTGGCGAACCAAATATAAAAAAAAAAAAAACCTTAGCGTTTCAGCAATAACGCGGAGAATTTTGTACACGTGCTTTTTTATAAATAGGTACGCTTAATTTTTTGTATGTGTGACAAATAAAATAATCAGACATTTCGATAGCGAACAGCATAATTAATTGTTTTAAATGATAATACTTTAGAATAACAATTCGAGATGCCAATGGATGCCAAATGGTTTCTGTAAGCATCGGGACAAGACTAATAAAAATAGTTTATATTCAGTTTAACAACCGGATCCGGGCGTGACCCACCATCCAATACCCTACAGCAGACGGACAGATTTATTTTCTGATGTCATCGATTATAATAGACATTTATGTCTACCGGTTCTCACTCAAATAACTGAGAAATACAGTATAGTACAGAGCACAAATGTATTATGTATGCAAAGGGATAAATACACTATTGGAAACGCGGTTTTAAACGTGGTATTAAAAGGAGCGCTTAAAACCAACACTGTTCAATAGAACATTGTTGGTATTAAACAGCCGTTAAACCGTGTATTAACCTTAAGCCTCGTAAACATATAATACTAAACTATGAAATCACTTCTTCTTGTTTTAAAGTTGTGGCTCCATCGTGCGTCGATGATTTTGCCAATGTCAAGGTAATGCTTCATAGTCTGGCACAGAATAACTAGTTATTCTGAACTAGCTCCAGGTGCGGGACAAGATAGAAATGTTGTTCGGTATTGCAAGTGAGTTAGCGTCTGGACCCCGATTTTTGTAGAGCGCCAGAAATAACCTAAAAAGCCACCAGGCGCTCAGAAAAACTCCATGAAATCACTTATTTGTAGGTACCTACTCAAATATATCACAAAAACTAATTTCATTGACGGAACTGGAATCTTATTTTTTGTACTAGTTAGATTCAACCGACGATTTAAAATAAATATAAGAAAGTCAATAGGATTGATTAGTTAATAACCGAATCTCTTTTGAAATTATGTAAGTATTTAATAAGGTCATTTAATGATATACCTAATACCTTTGCGCTCTGTACCACGTGGAATTAGGTAAGCAACTAAATAAATATTCATATGATTATCAAACCAGAGAGCGCGAAATTCGAAGAAAAAACTAGTGCCGCTGTGTCGTTCATCAGTCTGCGTCTTGACTTTTTTTTAATATTTTTAAAAGAGGCCGAGGAACGCAAAGCTCAGGTAGAACTCTTTGGATTAGAAATAATATTGAAAACGACTTGAAAGTTTTTAATGAATTTTCGGTAAATGTAAGTGAGACTTATAAATTGAATTTGAATAATGGAAGAGTTACCTATAGAATAGATTTTCCATTGTACAGGGAAGGTAGATAAGCCGTAGGTATTTAAGTTCTTTGTAGCTTTTAACTCGATTGTATAAGTAGTCGCTTAGTAGTCACTTGATCGTCGTTTTCGTTTGGGGCCGAATTCATGAATAAACGAGCTCGTCCACTTTCGTTCTCGGTCAACTGCTCGAGTTTTTTGTGAGGCGAGCTTTATAATTATTTCGGGTGAATGTTTGCCTTCATTAACCGACTTCAAAAAGAGGAGAAAGATTTTTTTATGTTTGTTTACTTTGAACTGGAAGATCCGATTTTCAAAATCTATATATTTAATACGACAATTTGTCTGTCTGTCTGTCCGTCCGTCGCGTTTTTCAATTTACATACATTTGCATGAAATATTAAAATATTCTTTATTTTTTATTTTTTATTTGAGGCGATACAAAATTCGCTGGGTTAATTAAAAGCTGGTGCTTCCTGTCTGGTCCCATTTGAATTTGGTCCCATTCCGACAATTTGAAGTTCGCTTTTTAGAAGCCACATTATTATGCAATTTAAAAGAAAATATACTGGGCATTTATGAATACAGTATTGCTGCTGTAGGTGTTTACCATATTTATTTTGTGTAACCTGTCTGTGTTTGCATTTTACCTGAGGTTATTTCAAATGTGATTTACTTCTTTTGGGACACGGTTTAGGGTTGAATAAATTGCAACACTAGCTGTGTCTTGCGGTTTAACCTGTTTTAAATATCATCATCATTCATCGAGCCTTTTTCTACTTATACTCAGTTGGTGTCGGCTTTCCAGTCTAACTGCGATTTTCCGTGAAGCGACTGCCATCTGACCTCCACAACCTGTGGGCGATATCGAAGTTCTATAGTTAGACAGGCCGGATTTTCTCCGGGCCGGGCTCCAAATACCCCTAACGACTGCCACAGATGTTCATATGACAACCGGGACCGACGGCTTAACGTGCTCTCCGAGGCACGGGTCTCAATGACTTAAGATATGGTCACCCATCCTAAGACCGACCTGACTAGATGTTGCTTAACCTATGCAATGTGTTAACATTGTCGGTTACCACTAGACCACGAGCCAACCTGTTAAATAATGGTGTTATATAATAGTATTTAAACGGGTAAAAATTTAGATAAAATAAATTAAGATTTTTTTTGATACTTCCCGAAATTAGCACTTTCAGCGCGTAGCAGCGTAAAGTTTACTCTAGTATCGATGAATTGTACTCTCTTTAATTCAATTCAAATATTTTATGCCTACGCGTGATAGTTGATACCCTACTAAACACCTACGAAACTCCAATGACATTAGACCGAGCGATAATACAGAGTGATTACGTAGGAGGATGTTGAACTAATACGGTGGACTATACGTAAGGCTGTGTGTACAGTACCTACTGTACGCAGCCTTCGCTTGTCAGCGACAGCAGTAATTAATAACGCGCCAGCCTCACCCCCGCGGTAGAGCTGCCAATTGAACCTAACTAAACGAACTTCACTAAGCTTGTTGTGTACTATTCTGATATTCGATAGAACTTATACTAAAAATAGTGCCAAGTATTTAGATAGAAATTATAAATCACAACAACTGAATTGTCATCGGCAGGACTCAAAACTATATCGAAAAGTCCGCTGGGCGCCACTGGAAATACCTTCTGGTTTCACCGACGCCCGCAGTAATGGACATGGGAGCGGCCGCGGACTCGCGGATTTAAAAAAAACAAATAAAAGACTCGAACCCACGGCCTTGTCCTAACAAGGGGGAATGCTCTGACCACTGAGCTACGATGAGTTTTGTGATTTTAATTTCTGTCTAAATATTTTAAGAATAGTTTAAGCAAACCCCTTTTCACGCGAGACTAGAAGAACTAAAGACTAGAAAAAGCAAAATAATTTGTATGTAATACCCTAATTTGACATTGTAATTTAGTTTTATTTTGTTGTGTATGTGTGTATAATTATGATGTCTGCTTATCTGACATTAAAATTTTATTTTATTCGAATTATACTGACATGCTTATTACAAAATTAACTAATCATAATCATAATATTGACTACCGATTCGATTGATTTTGTGCCTGCTAATTTTGCATGCCAGTTGGCGTAAATATGGTGGAACTATAAACTTACCTCTGTACTTAGCTGTATATCGCAAAAAATAAAGAATTGCATTGAATTGAACATTATAGTTAATGAATCAGTAAATAAAGTGCATTCGACTAAAAGCACAGAATTAATAATACAAGTCAAGTGCTAAAAGTGTCACTGGTCACAGTACTGAGAAGAGACTAGGATAAGCTTCGAGTTGTATAAAACTCTTCTCATAACTATGCTATAAACTCTAGTTGTATAAGTTATTATCCGAGTGTCTCTCTGAGGGAGTTAGAAGTCATTTGCCAGAAAATCTGAATTTTCAAGTTAAGTGTGTCATTCATGTTACACGCTATAGTTTATGCGACCGAAAAAGAGCGACAGTCCGGCCTATTTCTACGAATTGAGATCGTTTTACTAAATGTTAACTAAAACTTTCTATTCACTGCTTTCCCGCTAATAATGCATTTCCTTACTCTAGAGAAAAATAATTTAAATTCAAAGAAATATTATTATACTTAAATATTTCATTTTAATATCAACTTGTATTTGTATGCCCAGAAGGGGCCATTACGGTCTCTCGTGAAAAATGTAAAGAACATTTTGTATATTTCGGCGGTAGATAATACAAGTGCACTATAAAAGAGGGATGTCTTTGTACCAGGCGAGGATGAAGTTGGAGTAGTGAGCAACTGAATTCTCCGCAGCTCCGGGAAGATACACGCCTCAAGCGAAACGTACATAATGCGCCAGATAATATATTCAGATCGCATTTATTCTCAGAACATAGGCATTGAAACAAGGTTTTGTTAGTACCGGAGACAATCCCCGTGGGCTAGACTTTTCGAAACACTTTTGTGGATAACGGGTGGCGAATTTGGAAAATCTTTTTGGGAATATCAAGATGATGGATAAAAATGTGATATGCAATTGATATTCTTTTGCAAACTGCAACGTATTCAGAATATATCCAATAGAATAATATCTATTTTGTCGAAAGACTACTTAAAAAGGTATCAAGATAATAATGGTCAGAGGTTCTATAAAAGATTTGTAAAGTCCCATCATTAGGATAACAGGTAGTAACAAGATAAACAGCTTAGTTGCAGTCGATGATACCTCCAGGTTTTACCCCTTTTATCCCTTAACAACCACTTAACGAAATTGCTTGCATGAATTCATGCAATAACTGAAAAAGCATTCAAATCGGTTAATAATCTGGGAATCGGGTTATAACTGGTTTAGACCAGAATGTTACAGCTTTCTGCTTTTAGTGTTAAGAGGCTTCTTAAGGTCGGATTTACATTATAATACATGTTCCGAGTCAACAATAAATCCCCAAGCGCATTAAAATTTCGCCGGACCAATGCACTACTGAATAGAACTACTTCAATGTGCCACGCGACAATTCTAAATGCAGTAAGGCTTTTAAATTCGTATTCAATAGTTTCCGTATTTTAAAACGACTCAGTATTGACATTATTTTGAGATGTGCATGAAGAATTACGAGGCGGTTCCTATTTGTTTACATCAATAAAAACTTTAGTCAATATTGAGTTCACATTACCTTATCAACAGAAATAGGCCTATCTACCTATCAGAGAAACACATTTTACTGTCAAAAATAGTAAAATGACACGAAATTGTGTGTCGTGTTACTGAACATGAAGTATTGTAGAAATAAATGTAGGAATTAAGCTAAATTATCAACTTTTCGAATGTGCTTAAGCAATTTTTGTCAGCCAAAGCCCAGAGCCTCGTCCATTGCACAACTTGCAGTACTAGCACCCTCAAGATCGTTGTGGGACTCCTATGCACCCTACACATGTAAAAAAAAGTTTTACCATCGAATCAGCAAGATTTTTACTTTCATTTTCCTAAGAAATACTTTGATTTTTAACACAAATATTTTTAAAAATATCTCTTACTAGCTAATCGCCTGCGCCCACGTCATATAGTTTTCTCGTTTCCGGTAGCCTATATTACTCAGGGATAATTTAGCTACATAATCAGTAAAAGAATTTTCAAAATCGAAATCGGAATCGAAAACTAATAAATGAAAATTAATATTTCATGAAAATTGTACTATTAGTAGCCTTTAATAACTAAAATACTATGGATAATAGATCTTGATAACATCCGGGCACCCGCGTGTTGGTCACGCATCGTCTGTGACTACCTTATCATTAAGTCATATGACATGATACATGAAACCGTGGTCTGTTTTTGATATATTTATTGCTTGCTTGGATAAGCTACTTCGTAGAATTATGCCACTCCAATGGCACTACCACTACCTATACTGAACCAATTACTAGCATGGTAACTTTTATGAATGGCTACCTTCATTATGACGACATAAAGGATAAACGTTCTTGTTGGTTATAAAACATTTAACTTTAGTAAAATTAAACATAATCTTGCTGTTTTAAAGACTTATAATATTTAATCGGACGTAGTCATTTTCGCACATAAACAACACAAAGTTGTTTTTATCCCTTCACAAGCCTTCAATATTGGTCGATCTCCTTGGAGAAGATTACTGATGCTGAAAAAAGTTGATAATGTCTTTACATTCATTCCTATTTTTAATTTTTATTACGTACTATTCAAAAGGAAACGAATTACCGTTTCCTTATCGTTAGACAGTTTGTAACTTAAGACAACGTGTAAACTATTCTGAATGTCTCTCCCAAACTCCCAGAACAGCTGTAGGTATACATAAACTCTAATTAGACAGGAAATGTACATGGTCGTCTGCGCACACGCCTATATTTGACTACCTATGTAGGTGTATTACAACGTTAATTTGAATTTCGAACGTCATAGCCTACTTCAAATCGTTCGTTCTATTATTGCGAGTTGATCTCTTTGACCTCAGTGTGCAAGCTTTTCGTAGATGACGTCATCAGCGTTTATGAAGCGTATCTTCAATTTGGCTGAGCATCAAAATAATGGTCTGTAAATTGAACAATTGTCATTTATGGCGCTTTATCTTTTGTCTTAGTTTTCTAGAGCTCTTCTGTAATATCTGATGTACTGAAGTAGATCTCGAATAATATCACAGTTTTACTAGCGATAATTCACAGTATCATTTCATTTCACTGATACCGCCAGACACCATACACTTCTCATATCATTATAATACTCATAATAGGTATAGGTAGATCTCGTTCAGGATTTTCACATGAATGAATTCGCGGTATGCAAGGTGACTTGATATTGTGTGTTAAGAGCGTGTTGGAGCTATAAACAGCAGAACATTCGAGTTTATTATTTTACTTTCTGATGCACGCAAATTCGTCCGAAACGTACAGCTATTGACGATAACCTTTTTGCCTACGACCAAATCAAAAAAAAAAAACAAAATATGTAGGGCGTTTTCACATTGCACGAAAACGACACACGATATCGTGACGAAATCGTCTATAATATCGTGACGATATCGTAAGTAGCAGCAGTAACTTTAAGATAAGAATGTAAATTATCGTAACGATGTCGTCACGATATCGTGCAATGTGAAAACGCCCATTGATTAACAAATAAAAAATCATAAATACCGGTCAAACTGTTTCGAAGAAGTTTTGTACTACAAAAACATTGTGACACGAGAGATGACAACAAAATCGAAAAGGTAGACAGTCGCGCTTATTAATCCCAAATTTCGCCAATTGGGCTTTTGAAAAATAAAATTATCGATTTTTTTATTTATTTAAAAACTTTAAAAGAAATTGTATTTATAATTGATGCGAAAAACTTTTAAAAAATTGTTTTCAATTAATTATTAACAATTAAAAATTGATAAAATTTTAAAAATAACCACGTGACTAAGAACGCGCCACGACTAGTCGCCATGCTTGTGACGTCACAATGTTAAAGGAATTTGAAGATAGTACAGTGTCAACGGCTTCTATATGTGAAAATATCCGAACTTTAGTGCAAAAAAATTTAATAATATTAAGTAATTCAATTTAGTCATGTGTGATAAAGGATTTATAGAAGCTAATTCCGATAATATACCTGATGTGGATATATTTATGATAACCGATTTTTTTAAAAATTATATTCGGTTCAATTCAGCTGAAGTTCGAGGTGCTAAAGCATCAAGGTAAGTTTGTAAAAAATATTGTGAATTAAAATATCAAATCATCTATTCTATTAAATACAATTAATAATTAATTTATTTTTAGAGTATCACGTGAGAGTTACGGTGACAAGGCTGGTTATGTCCAATTGAACCGTAAGAATGGTGGCCGTGTGGTGTGGTGGCCGGCAGAATAGAATAGCCCCAACCCATATCCTCCCGTGGATGTCGTACGAGGCGACTAAGGGAGTGTGTGGAAAGTACTGACCCCGTGTAACTTTTCCACACACAAAAGCGGATGTCCCACCTAACCTAACCTAATCAACTAAACCTAAACAACGACCTCTGTCCTTGCACCAACACAATCTCGCAAACCTTTAACCTAACCAAGCAACTCCTTCCTACTCATCATGACCCCACGAACTTCTCACCAACATAATCTCGAAAACCCTCAACCACCTTATTTACAACTGCCCCAGATACACTTAACTCACTCCTCCACCACATCACCTATATCGTAAATCAACTAAAACACTCTAACGGCACATAACATCTAAACACTTCACTAACTAAATAATCAACTTGCAAACGGTTCCAGGAGAAGGCGTATACCATAAGCGCCACTCCTGAAAATAAAACCCAATTGACTCACCAAAAAAAAAAAAAAAACCGTAAGAATGGTATTTGCATCATAAAAGGGCGTATATGTCCAGAACATCGAGTTAGGAGTAAAGCTTACTCAGTTACTTTAACTATTAACGAAAGATTAAAAAAAGTTCAAGACGTTCAATGTCATGACTGTGCAGCTTCAGCAGGTAATAAATACTTTAATCAAAACATAAGTTGTTTAATATTAAAGACAATAATCATTTTTTATATATTTATCGATATATTGACGATAATAACGAGATATTATCGGTTAGATACACGTCAAAACACTGTATCAGCTGTATTCTACAATGAGTAGAAATTAACATTGTGACGTCACACGCGCTCGGGTTTGCTCGGGAACTGTCGGCGTGTTTTCGGTACTGGATTCAAAAATTTATTTTTAATTTGATATAACTTTTTAATTATACCGAAAAATAAAAACTAAAAATAGTTTTGTTATAAAACTTATATTGATCTTTCCATTTATCACAAAAAAAAATTATTCAAAAACCCAATTCATTAACCCGTTTGTCAGCAGGTGCACCGTGTGAGGATGACTTGGGCCCTAGAGACATTGGTTGGGCCCCTAAGCTTTGTAAAGTAGTAATAAATCTATCTAGTAAACGCAATATTAATGAAACTATTAAGTAAGAAACAAATGTATATTCGTAATAGGCTTTTATCTTGATTTACAAGACGGATCTAATTGTTTATTGAGTCTCGGTCGGGTAAATTTGTATAGGATCGGTAGATTGTTAAGGAGGTTATGTCGCTAATTAGTAAGCTCTTACGCATAATCCTTACCTACTTGTTTTAATAAGATCAATATTTACTTACCGCTGACTGTAATAGGATTAAGTTTGTTATTTTATAACACTAGTGGAAGCACTCAGATCCGCTGGATTGGCTCTACGGGCCTCTATAACTTGTAAAATATTATTAGATAGGGTAAAAGTTATTAAAATATCTGCTTATTGTCTTGATCTATTGCCATATTCAATTTCATCGAGATCGATTCAACCCCTGTTTACGTGATACTCTAACAAACAAACGTACATAGTGTTTCGTTTGAAAAAATTAAAATGAAAATATGTTTATTCATGTGGGTAACAGTCCGATACGCCCAGCATTTTAATTGGCTGTGCCATAGCGGCTGGCACGTAAGATTTTGTTGCTTTTAATCAACATTTCATCGCAAGGCAACAGGTTTAATTTTTTTTTCAAAATTACAATAGCAGCTATTGCTACTTTTCCCCATGTAAATCCCTTGTAGATTGGTAAACCCAATTGGTCTTGGTGTAAGCTTGTTTACCTATCTACTTACTTTCTTTAGCAAGCTTATTATTAATAGCCTATGAATTGTGTTTTAAAAAAGTAGGTCATACTTTAACTTCGACTTTCGAAACGTGTTCCCAGCCTACTCTATCCGGGAATCTATGTATGCATGTAAAATTATAAAAAAAATCACCAGATTATTTACAGAAAATTTCGTAAATACTATAGGCACGAAAATTAAGTTAAAAGATTATAATAACGCCGAGGTTTTAAGCCCTCGGCGTGGGCGGTCGTCATAACAAGCTCATAGACTGCGCATATTCGTACGACTCAAACGTCCGGAACATAGACCTCCAACCTATAGACTGGCAGTATCAAATAAAAATTGCGAAATATATTAATAGACATAAAATCACATAATAAATGTGTAACTGTAAATTAAGTTTGTAATAAAATACGCCCAATTAACTATATGAGTTGTTGCCAATTGGCAACAACGTCAGCAATTTTTTTAGTACTACCATTCGTGTCTATCTACTGGAATTCTTTGGTCTGGAAGCTATTTTTATTATAATCTCCAACTTTTTTAGGTATTAATTTATTTCGAGTTATTAAAATCTTTGCGTTAATCACTAGGGCGTAAATGTAAAACCGTGGAACTTATAATTAGTGGAATAAGTAGCGATCGTAAGTTCACGCCGCGCCGTCGAAAGTCGTAGATACCTACTCGTAAATTAGTTAGCAACTAATACACTGATAGTTCGACGGCTTACGTCTAGTTAGAACGTACTTTGACGAGTATATTTGGTTTAGACGATGGATGTTTCAATTAATAATTGACTGTGATTGTACCTAAACGTATGGCCTACGTGTGTCTATCAAGATACCGGAGAGTTGGGTCCCAGTTAAATATTAGTACTACCTGAAATTTATTTGTGTGGAATTTCTTGTTTCTCTAATAACTACTCACGTATTTAGATTTTATCACGTATTTACTTTTTAACTTTTATTACTTACAAAAATAAGATACCTATTGAACAAAAAAACTAATCGAATTAATCAAACAACAGTAACATTAAAACCTCTGATGCCTCACATCAGAGGTTTTAATGTTACTGTTGTTTTTCCTCAAAAACCGGTTTTAAAACAAATTAGTACAAGTAAAGTACACCACCAAGTGCTATCAATCGACAGTATAAATACTTACATGTTATATTTTTAATTTTATTTGGTGTAATAAATCATACGTTATTTAATCAAAAGTCAAATATCAAATCTGTTAGCTTAACTTTGTAACCAGACTTGGATGTTTGCGGCGCTGGGAAAAAAACCAGACGCAAACGCTCAATTGCAATACCGAACAACGTTTTCTTGTCCGCATCACGAACTAGTTCAGAGTAACTAGTTCTTCTGTGCGGGAAAAATCAAGAATTAACTTGACATTGGCGAAATCATCGATAAATATCGATGGAGCCACGTTTTTAAAAAAGAAGAAGAACTTCGTTACCATTTAATAGGGGAACATACAATGCGTAACCTATCAGATTGCAGATGCGGCGTATTGTCTGACTCGAGTGGCATAATAAGGGTATTGCCTTTTCTTTCGCATATTAAGAAAAAAACTGTTACTGTTGCTCCGTTTTTTTTCCCAACTGTTTTTTGCTCAATCCGCGTGTATGCACGTCGCCACGTGCATCTAAAGGTCTTCGTTTTTTTTTTCAAAACTATTTTATTGTTGACATTGATACAATGCTTTACCTGCCTTTTGACCTGTATAGTGTTTTGTTAATTTAATGTTACAGAAAACATCGTCGTGTAGCGTTAGGGTGTTTAGGTTTTAACCTCATAGTAATTTGTAGGTAAAGGTGCCTGAGTATTTCAGAGATTTCGGAGGATGTTAATAATTATATTTTATAAGCTTCACAGTATGCTAACTTTTTCTATACTACTATTATAAAGAGGAAAGATTTGTATTTTTGTGTATGTTTGAGGAAAGATTAGTATTTTTGTGTTCATGTTTGTAATGAATAAACTCAAAAACTACTGTGCCGATTTAAAAAAATCTTTGGAAAGCTACATTCACCCTGAGTAATATAAGCTACTCTTTATCCCGGTAATGTGTTCCCACGGGAATCGGGAACGAACAAAATAAATCACGCGGGCGGAGCTGCGGCGATCAGCTAGTCTTATATAATTATACAATATGAATCACAAAAACTATAGTCTTGGGCTGGACTCGAACCAGCGACTGATCCCTTTCCAGATATTAACACAATGTGATCACAAAATTAGATGGCTTGGGCTAGTGGTCAGGTGTCCTGGTCAGTTAGTAGAACGTTCCTCCTTCTTGTCGAGTCGAGTCTTTAAGGACCACCAGGGCGCTATGTGCAACGACTGGGTTCATGTGACCACTCCCAACCCCCAGTTCCCTAGAGGGAGTCCTCGGGTGAGGCCAGTCGGAGCACACAACGTTACAACACACACACACTAAAATACTCTTTATCCCCAAATGGGTGAACAGAGGCGGTTAATAGGCTCCACATTTTGTCACGATTTTCATCTGAATAGCGAGCAAAAAAAATATTTTCGCTTTAATAGCAATTTACAAAACAGACAGTAATTTGTGTGTCATCCCTAAATTCTGTACCTTACAGAACCGGTTTACGCAATTCTGTCTGGTTAGTGGTTTTTATGCCAATATTGAACAAAATTAAACAACGTCTACAAATATTTAAACGAATCGTAGGTATTTATTATTCGAAGATAAATTAAAGGACTCGGAACGGATTCGAGGCTTGCCCCCTATTACGTGGGAGTAAAGATACTGGCAAATTGTGGGTATGTAATGCGCCTCTGCCTACTCCTTCGGGGATATAGGCGTGATATGTGTGTGTGGAACGGATTCTTTATTTTTACTCGTCCCTCCTGTAACGACCTGGCAGATTGAGTCATTATTTAGTAATAGCTACTTAGCTCATTACATATACAGGAAAGAACGTAGGTAACCTACCTGTTAATCCAAAGAATATGTAACTCTGTTCAAAGTAACAAACGATCAAAGCACCTAAATAACATCTTCACAAGTTTTCTCATTCAGTAAAAAACGGGTAAAGTGTGACTGAAAACAAGTCACAGACTGCTTCTTATCTTGGTAATAAATTCCTGTAACAAAACAGTGGACATTAAAGTCAGTAATTAATCTTCATAAAGTTATTACTACTCTTCACTGTCCTAATTTGTTTCATAATAACCATTTCTTTTATGTCACCACCAGAAAAACTAATGTAACGTTTTAAAATTAGAATAAATTTCGTACGAAGAATCAAATAACATCTTGTGATAACCAATGCCAACCGCAAGAATGAAGTGTACGAGAAAAAAATTTGGACTCGTTCCAAAAATCGATTACTTTTACTTGCATATGAAATGACCATAATAATACGAACAAAATCATTGATGGCTGTTTATTTTAGAATTTTGTACATCTTCAAAATTCAATTCTGGGGTGATTTCAAACTCCTATATATTTATAAATTTTACGGTCTCTGGCACTCTGCAGTAAGGCCAAATCATTAAACCTAGAAATGTTTATGCTACACCTTATAGACCCATCGTCACCATCGTATCACGATGACAGCATCACAAAATGTGATCACACCAAACGAAAGCGGCTTTTCTTCAGTTTCTTTACAGTCTAACAGAGTTGAGGTAACCTCGTATTCATAAGCTCCTCACGTGATCCTATAATTGCATTTCACTCCTGTACTGCAGTACTCTTAAATACTTTTTTTGCTAGTAGGTAATCATATACACAGTGCCCATGTGATTGTAAGTGGTTATTGTTTGCCCTTCTCGTAACACCCGTGTATCACACATTCTGTATCACTCGCTACACTACTACATAGCGAGCGAGTGATACAGGGTGATTTGATAGAGATAGCGAGCGAGTGATTCAGGGTGATTTGATAGAGATACAGAAGAGGAAGATTTAGGGAAAGCATGATCGCCGGCGCCACAGGGAATTCTTTCGTGCTGGACGAAATGGACGTAGGAGTGGCAGCGGCCTCGGGCCGCGGACTTAAAAAAACATGTAATTCTTGTTTGTGTTGCTCCAGCAACAGCCACATTGCAGATTGACAGCAGCCAAAAGTAGTGGAGTATTTTGGATTATAGTCCGTAAAATATTTGTTGATCGATGAAGTTCGCATTTTTTGTTGATAAATAGATATTCTCTATTATTTTAAATAGTGGTTTAATTAGATCGTCATGCCCATAAAGTATGATATTGACAGGTACTCACTGTACTATTAAGAAATTCAGAACCTAATAGGCACGATTTTACTAACAACTGATCGATCAAGAAATTGTTGTTTTCACTATAAGGTTACTTCTTCTTCTTCTTTTAAAAACGTGGCTCCATCGATATTGATCGCCAATGTCAAGGTAATGCTTGATTAGTTGATAGTCCCGCACAGAAGAACTAGTTATTCCTAACTAGCTCCAGGTGCAGGACAAGAAACGTTGTTCGGTATGTCTATATGTATAATCTGGGAACCCGATTTTTGCGGAGCGCCAGAGGTAACCTAAGAAGCCACCAGCCATGCGCTCAGCAAAAATCGAACTCATAAGGTTACTTAATCTTCACAATTTTTACCTTCATTTTCACCTATAAGAAACTGTGATATTGGTCAAATACGAACTTTATCTTACCTCTCGCTGTTCGTTATCTGTATTAGTCTCCACGTCGAGGGACTCCGTGCGATCTGTCAATATGTCAATATTTGACAAATTTATCTCGATATGTTCACTATCTTGATATAATATCGATGTTTGTCTAATCTGTAACCTAAAATACGATATTTTCTTCCAAAGATACAAGCTACCCATGTCAAACACTTCAAATACAGCATGTTTATTGAGTGCCTTCAAAATAAATTACTTTTTTGTTACGTTTACAAAAGGAAATACATAAAAACGTCAGCATAAGTACTGCAAACATTTGTTTTCAATTTGCTATTTGTGTTTTACTTTTGAAGTTCAAATGTTTCCTGCCAATTAGTTATAACATCTTTGATGAAAACTACGTGTCTCCGATTTGTAATTTTATTGACTACAGTTACTGAGAGAAAAATAAATGACTCTGTACCATATACTATCATATGTTTATTAAAGTGTACAATATATTAACAGTAGTTGAATTGAATGAGTTTATTTATCATCGTTTAGAGAAAAGAATGTTGTGTAAAGAATCATAACATAAACAATGGTTAACCTTGTTAATGAATTGGATGGGAAGCGAGAAGCTTTTGGGACGGCTGCAATTAACTATTCATGGGCTTCGTGAATGCCTGATGTACGTACCATGTAAAATGTAGGTTATGTAATGTAAATATCTGAACGTGGAATCATCTAATGTATTAGTATTTGATATCATCATCCACTGAACCTTTTCCCTACTCTGTTGGGGTCGGCTTTCCATCAGTCTAACTCCGATGCGGCTGATCTTCGACATTCTCCGTGGAGCGACTGCCATAGATCTTCGTATGACAACCGGGACCGACGACGGCTTAACGTACTCTCCGAGGCACGGAGGGGTCTCAATGTCTTAAGAAATGGTCACCCATCCTAAAACTGGCCTGGCTAGATGTTGCTTAACCTTTGCAATGTATTTACCTATACGACCACGAGTCCTCATGTATTAAGTAAGTAAGTAAGTAATGTATTAGATAGGTAGGTACTTATTATATAACTGTTGTGAACGTAATTCATTATTAAGTACGAGTATTATAAACTTTCTAATCACTTGGTCAAAAAACGACATCTGCATCCGACGCTGTAGCAGCGACTCACGCCTCGTACTCCTTGACATAGAGCCACAAAATCACGACGTGAGTTTGATCCCCGGCCACTGTCACCACACATTGACAGTGTTACTAGCTGCAGAAGTAACTGGGAACGCTGTATTTTTTTCTCAACAAAAAGCTCGAAACTATTTTACGATATAGGTACTCGTATATAGGGATATTACACTGACCTTGAACCACGTTAGTTACCTGTATTATAATAATTATATAATTATTGAATCTTATCAGTTGAGGCCAACTTCGAAATCGTGTCTACGACCCCTTCTTATCGCTGACCTCGGGTGACAATGTCCCCAGGAGGCAAACAACAATGTTTTCTGTTTTGTTGCTACGATGTTAGAACCTCAAATCGATTACGGTTTTAATCTGAATTAAATTTCAGGGTAGGTACTTATTACGTTCTTATTAATTACAGTTATAATATAATGTTTCCGTTCACAAGCTAGTGAGGTATTCAATGAATTAGGTCATTTCGACAATAAATAAGAGTGCTATTCGTGCCGGTATTGTGTCCCGGTTCAAGGAATCTCGGAACGTTGGACTAGTATAAAACAATGCCTTATTGTTAACAATTGGGTAAGAAGAAATACATGAGAACATTACGGATGAGTGCACTCAATGTCGCATGACATGCGCGACTTTAGAGTTCATTAGAATTTAAATGATCTGGATTTCAAGAGATAATACAGTAAGGATGAACTTAGGATTTCGGTCAAGCACGCGATGGTGTTGGGCACTGATGGAGTCTTACACACTTTTCACTGTTAAATTCAAAGGTTTCTTCCATTCTCTGCACAAATTCGAAATTTTTGTGTACTATGATCACCTGAAAGCAAATCACCTAGGTGATGAAAGTCGACGTGGTTTTAATTTATTTATTTTGTTTCCTCAAATCACCCGGGTGATCAAATACACACGAGTTCAATTAATTTTATGTTGTTTCTTCAAATTCCTAGGTGATCAATTTATCAAAGCCATATAAGTAATACAAATATGAGGATCAAAGCTCCGTTATCAACACTGTCATTCTATTCTTTATCCTATTCTGCCTTCTTATTACATCTTTGATGACGCAAAATTTTGTTTTAAGAACTCTTTAAAATTATTGATTATAACATGAGTACTTTTCCACAAAATTTACGTTTTAAACCTGACCGGTTTCTTGTCACTGTATTCAATGACATTTAGAACTACATACGTGTTCCGTCAAATGTCATCAATCAACAGATAAATACACTTAAAAATTATTTAGTAAATGAAGATGTTAGCGACAAATTAAGCGATGATGCGATAAAAACTAGCGATGATGTCATCTTGCGTGTCCATCTTCACGACATAGTCGAGGCCACGGTTACCAGGTTACCAATAGAAGGCCAACTACTAAAATTCGCGATATTTTATATTATAATTAAATATTGTTAGATTTATACATGTTCTAAAAATATAAGTTCCTTATGGCTATGCAAACTAGGCATCAAAACGTCCAGGAAGCTATTTCGGTTTTCAAAAGCAACTCTGACTTCGGGAGGACGAGTACTTATTAGTCTATTATACTATACTAGTTTCTATGGCGATTGGTCAAAAAGTCGATAGTCCACTTAATTGTAGTAAAATTTGGATATTCACTAAATCTATCTATCTTCTTCTTCTTAAAATAAAAATGAATCGCCGTTCGTTCTTCTTCAAAGACTTAGTCACAAAATATTTTTAGAAGTTCAGGGAGAGTTTAAAAAGTGGTACGACATTCGCCGGGACAGCTAGTATCTAATAAAATCTTTCGTCAAAATGGTCTCAAAATACCAATACCTCACGAAAGGCCACGAGCACATCACGACATGTCAGGAGATTGCCAATCATCCTCACTGCACCTTCACGCTAGCCATCGAGAATTACGTTTATGCAAATAGTAGACTACGAAAACTGTAAAATTAGACTGCAGCCTGCCTATTGCATAACGATTCAAATATTTAGAGACTATTGAAATAGTTTGGCCCACAGATTGACTATTTACAATAAAATTAGAATAAAGGTACTTACTTATATAAAAAAAAGTCTTTTATCAGAGAATTAGTTATATTATTTAAGATAACTTTGAACGTTAAGACGGGAATTTCTTGTGATATTGTCAATGATATAAGGAATTAAGGATATGATATACCTTACCTTGTCGTTTCGATGGATGAATAGATCTCTCGTACTTATCATAGTACCTATAGGTACTTGACGATAAAGAATTTACTCTTTTATCACCAAAAAGAAATAAAATTCACATATAAATAGAATTCGTGAAGCTTCGAAAATTAATTTTTAATTATTCTTTTTTATATGTTTAATTTAAAAATAACTGTTGTAGTTAAATACGTACTAATTTCATCACACACTGTCCAGCATTTGTTCTGTGAGCATTAAACATACGAAACGTTCATCTGGATACTTTATTCGCCTTGCCGACAATCAGTGTATTACTTAGTTAAAAGTAACTGTTGCACACAGGCACACACACGTATTATGTTTGCTGAAAATTCACGGCTAGATGCTGGTACTAAAACACCACCTCAGCTACCTCCTAGTGATTGCAAAATGCCAGAAATCCGCATTCGTCAAAAGGAGGTTCTCAAAATACTACGCACTCTAAATGTGAATAAAGCCAGTGGTCCCGACGGTATTCCTGCCATTGTTCTGAGGAACTGCGCAGCCGAGTTGTCTTCTGTCCTGACACGCCTGTTCTGTATGTCTTTTCGGGCTGGTAAAGTTCCGAAAGCTTGGAAGGTAGCTAACGTACAGCCAGTACCAAAAAAGGGTAGCCGTGCAGACCCTGTCAACTACCGCCCAATTGCGATCACCTCGATTCTCTGCAAGGTGATGGAGCGTGTAATAAACAAACGTTTACTGGCATACCTCGAAGATAATGACCTCCTAAGTGATCGGCAATACGGTTTTCGTCAACGCCGTTCTACTGAAGATCTTCTAGTGTATGCCACGCATCTCTGGGGTGAGGCTCTTGAAAGATATGGTGAGGCACTTGCTGCGTCACTTGACATTTCGAAGGCTTTCGACAGGGTCTGGCAAGAAGCCCTTATAGCCAAGCTTCCTGCTTACGGAGTTCCGGCTAGTCTTTGTGCTTGGATTTCAGATTTCCTAAGGGAACGATCTATTCGAGTGGTTGTTGACGGCTGCTCGTCTGATCTGTTAGCAATTAACGCTGGGGTACCTCAGGGATCTGTTCTCTCGGCAACGTTATTCCTGCTACATATAAACGACCTGCTCAGACCCGGTATGTTTGGGTATGCGAACGATAGCACGGTTGCAGAGAGATATTTCTCCAGCGCAAAGGCTAAAAAATCGGAAATCGACGATCTTAGAGTGGCAATGGTTGAACGCACTAACTTAACACTTCAGGCAGTGTCTGACTGGGGCGATGCTAACCTTGTCACATTCAACACCACGAAAACCCAGGCATGTCTTTTCTCCGCTAAAAAGAGCCCGTTCACCAAGGCTCCTACTTTCCGGGATGTCCCTGTACCTATGACTCATTATCTTCAGCTCCTTGGTGTGGACTTATCAACCAACCTGAACTTTGAACTGAACTAAAACAGCTTAGAAAAAACTAGGCATCCTCTCTAAGGTGCGTAAATATTTTACCTCGAGTCAACTGCTTAGTCTTTACTCAGCACAGGTTCGCTCCTGCATGGAGTACTGCTCGCACCTTTGGGATGGATCCGCCCACTACCAGCTTGAGGCCCTGGAAGCTATTGACAGACGCGCCAGAAAACTTATAAGCGATGAGGCGCTCACAAGCAACCGACTTCAGAGCCTCGACCGTCGCCGTCTGGTTGAGAGTCTGTGTGTCTTCTACAGGTTACACTTCGGAGAATGTGCGCAGGAATTGCATGAATTAATTCCACCAGCACCATTCCATCATCGGACATCAAGGCGTGGTTTGAGATTCCATCCGTATGTGGTCGATATTCCACCTCTTCGTACCTCTCGATTCGCTTCTTCTTTCATCATGCGAACCGCTAAGGAATGGAATTCCCTTCCAGCGTCATTGTTCCCCGATACATATAATCTTGGGATTTTCAAGGCAAGAGTAAATAGGCATTATTTGAGTTTGCGTGCTTCATCTTAGACCGCATCGTTACTTAACATCAGGTAAGATTGTGGTCAAACGTACTAAAATTTATTCTTAAAAAAATATATATATATTTGTTATAGCAGTGCTTTTTTTTTAATTCCGCGGCCCAAGGCCGCGGCCGCTCAAACGTCCGTCGCCGGGCGTCTCTGGTTACAAGCAGAACGTATTTCCAGTGGCGCCCGGCGGACTTATTGCAGTGCTGAGCTGCAAACAATTAAGTATGTATGTAAGTATGTTAGTCTGCACACATAACATAACAATACCTTAGCGTCGTAAACTAATTTCATTCAAAACCGTAGTTTACAATAACAATCAAACAAAGTTACAATCATCTGAATACATCAGACGCCTTACTAAGATTGTCAAATGACTAGGAAAGCGACAGTTTGCTGTACAAAGCACTATTACATTACAAACGGGCTTTGTAGTAAGTACGGTTCAAGTACACCAGTCAATGAACTTGGCAATAAGTAAATAATTGACTTAGTCTTAATATGTAATACGATTATAGAATTAGTTGGTCAGTATGTTTCACTCCGGTTTTCGATATTATAGAATTGACCGAATTTTAATCGAGTTTATACCCACTCGACTGTTTTACGAATACGCCGTTTTCGAAATAAAACACCAACTTCCTATGACCACCGTGCAGCTCCAACATTACCTTGTTATAAAAAAATATATAAACTTGCAAGATTTATTCTCAGACAGCCGACGGGATATTCTGATCTTACGTTACAACTATGTGAGTTTGATCGTGGTCCCTAACTTTACTAACATATTATTATCAGTAAACGTTACTAGCATTCCTGGAGACAAAGCCTCCTCTAGCTGGAAAAAGATCAAATTCACAAATAAATACCGAACAGATATTTTATTTCGGTAAATGACACTGAATCATGATATGGCGATATCGGTGCAATCTTTTTAATCATTATCGGCACTTATTTATGGTAGGTAGATAGGACAGATATTAGAAATCTGTTTTTCCCAATATTCTATAAGTTCCCGTGGAAATAGGGAATGAGGAAATTATTCCATCAGAACTAAAGGCATCGACTAGTGAAATATAATAATGAAGATAAAATACGATCTCGATCGACACGCTGTTAAAGTGAAACGCACCCCTTGTTCACAGACGTTCTTCGATTGTGGAATTTGTACCAGGAATGTTTAGGGAAAATGCCTAAATCCAGCCTTATTCGCAGTTGTGACTGACAGTTTTGGTCCTAGTTACTAACGTACTCGTACATAATATTATTGTTTTTCATTCACTTTGTTAATGAATAGGTATTTAGGTAGCTATTCATTAATAAAGTAAATATTATGTACCTACGTACAATTGATATTTTGTTTACGGTTGCTAATGAAATAAAAAAACTTTGGTTACACAAATCACGTATATTTTCCCGAAGAGGTGGACATAGTCGTTCGTCTTTAGATTTTCAGTGTTTTTTAAACTGCAGCTGCAATGGAAGGCTGCAGCCGTGCATTGCCGGGCGCCCTGGGTACACACGAACGTATTATGGTGCCCAGCAGCGGAAGATTGCCAACAAACACATTGTATCTCTTTTATAATAGGTATTAGTGTAGAAGTAACCTTTACATAACTGCCTCGGTGGCGCAGTGGTATGCGTATGCGACTGCCGTCCTTGAGGTCCCGGGTTCGATTCCTGGGTCGAATCAAATATTTGTCATCCACAAATGTTTGTTTTAGAGTAGTTAGTATGTATTTAGAAATATATAAGTATGTTTATCAAAGTATATGTATAAAGAAGGAAAACTCGACACAAAACTCTATACCAACCCGTCTGGCCAGCGTGGTATATGAAGGCTGAATCCCCCCCTCTTTGGTAGAGCCCTATGCCCAGCAGCGGGCGTCAAATGGGCTGAGATGATGATGATGATGATGATACATAAACCTTATAAAGCATGTGGTTTGTATTTATAGTTCACATCAAAATAATTTATTACACGATTTTCCCATCTCCTGTAACAACGTTCTTTAACAAAAAACATGTGTATCAAATTGAACACCTACAAGTTACGATAATTAGATTTTATGTACTTAACTAATTACGACTCCGTGTGTTCCTTACATAATTGCTACTTTATTGAAATACAGACGGAGTTAAATAACCTGAGTGTCTTTACAGCCTTCATTTACATCGACTTTGTTTTAATAGATCAAACGTTTCTGGGATTCAAGGTCGTGTTTAATCAATGTGTACAACCGTCTAATCATTATATTACATTATTGTTTGTTTGTGCTGTAGCCTGTAACGTGAGCTCTTTCAGTAGCACTTAGTCATTCCTTCAATCGATGTTTTTGTAAGAAGTTTGATTGTATTCTTATTTTATATATTTTATAAGCAGTGAAGTATGCACTTTTTTTCATTTATAATTTTACAATATGAAACACAAAAACTATAGTCGTGTACATGGACCTATTCTTATAATATCTCTAATATTCTTATAATATCTATATCTGTATTCTTATTTCTTATATATATAACATTTCGCTTTTCATACCATAACTTTTTCTCAATTATTTAATCAATGTACGTAGATAAGTAGGTATGTATTGCTTAGCTTTATTAGACGACTACCATACATTTACCTACATAAATATGGGATGACCCAACATGTCACCCTGAATTAAGCTTATTCTTGTTAAAACTTTTTTTAATTACTTTTGTACCTAACAATCTAATTTCGATGGAACAAAGTCTAGAAGTAGCTTACTACTTCTAGACTTTGTTCTATAGCCTAGTATATCAGAAAATCTTAAGAATCCGTATAGTAGCTTTGTAGATTAACGTATAGTCAGACAAGAATTAAATTGTCGTTTAAATAACTTAACCGTAACCGTAAGTCGCGATATTAACACAATAAGATCACAAAGGAGAATGCCCAGTAGTCGTTTCTTTTTTAAAAACCTAAATAAAAAGTGTATGGCTACCTAAGTAAATTGATAAATCTTATAATATTTGTTTAACAATCTTTTAATTCACTCGAAAAAAATCGTATGTGGCGTTTAAACTTTGATATAATTCGTGGTGTAATCGTTTTTAATTGTCTTCTTACTCAAATGTACTACGTCGGAACGGATGACGGAAAGGGTTCAGTCGCTGGTTCGAGTCCAGCCCAAGACTATAGTTTTGCAACATTTTTCATTACTGCGTGATGTTATATTAGCATATTACCCTCCTCGATAAATCGACTAATTCAACACCAGTAGTTCAAAGTTTTCTGAATATGACTAAAGTTATAGATAAATACTATAAAGCTAAAATTAGTTCCATTCATAATGACTCCCAGAAGTCGAATGTACATAAATAAAACACATTACTATACTCCTAATAATATCCTTGACACCTTTCTTTTCTCGCACCAGATAACATACGACATGGTTTTTTGTTTGCAACATAAATAAAATAGGTAGGAAAGTGACATTGTTTCGTGACGAACCGTAGGTACTGCTGACACCCGTGGGACGTTTTACATGTTCCCGTAATACACAGACAGACACTATTTTGATGTGACTGTATTGTCCATTCCACATTCCGCCTTTATCACAATTACGATATTTAACCTTACCATTTAACATTAAGAGTCAATTTTCAGTCTTGCATTCGTTCATATTTAAATTAAAACCTAGCTTACGTTAATTGCACTAACAAATTATATTACCAACTATTTTTGGCCGTGTTTAATGCGAGGGAATGTGTTGGTTCCGTCTCTAGAGACCTTAAGTATTCCTTGTTTAATAAACATGGTCTAAGGGGTGACAAACAATACAGAGCAAATACATGGAGTAGAGTGCCAGCGGTGTTAGTATGTTTTTGACTCGTGTGAATATTAGTACCTGGTGTCTGTTGTAATACTGGAATTGCTGACGACTATTTTTAAAGGTAGGTTTATTTTTTTATTCCGCTGCCCAAGGCATTGCCGAGTGCCTCTGGTTAGCGCTAGGAATAATTTCCAGTGGATATCGTCATCCTTACAGAAGCAGGCTAGAAGGGCTGCATGCTGTGGGGCTTCACCTCAGACACGCATTCACTCACCGACGCGGGATAAATCCCGACCCCAAAGATGCGGGGTAACGATTTTTTCCAGGCAACCTTAGGATGGAAAAGGAGAAACAATATAAAATAATAGACTTAAACTTACTATACGGATAGTGTACACAATAATAAAAAAGTAAGACTTACAGGATTAACATAAAATAATATCATACGACAAGCGATAAGTAAGGGCTCGTTTAAGGAGACGCGGGGCGTCGAGCTTCACGTGCGGCGTGGCTTGGCGCGGCACGTCGAGCGATTTAACCGTTTATAGTGAGGCGGCGCGTGAAGCGGCCCGCGTCGCGTCACGCGCAAACTCAAACATATAGAAATGCAGGAGCTCGTTTAAGGAAACACGGGGCGTCGAGCGACGCGAGCGGCGTGGCTTCGCACGGCGCTGCGCCCGCCGCGTGGGACGCAGCTTTGTATGCAGCGTCGTTCAGTGCGATACCCGGTGCGACTCTCGCAGCTTATTGCCGTCCTTCCAGTCTTGTTCGACTAGTTACAAAGAGCAAACGTGTGTAATGTTTGTAATCATGGACGACATCATTGATATATTGCTTGAAGATAATTATAACCTAAAAAGTATTTTATTTACCGCTTGAGCGGAACAAAAAATTTATTCATAAAATTTTGAAAAGAAACATCTAGCGAGAAATGCAGATATTAACTTGTCCGCTGTTTATCCAGCAGGATTAGTAGATAGCGCTGTAATGTTTTTTCCTGAGTGCAATGCTAAGTTTCCGTCCCTGAAACTGGCGCCGATGACGCCGACATTCCCACTGCATACCCCGCACCTCTCCCAGCCTTCCTTGCCGCGTCCTTTGCGGCGTCACCCGCCGCTTCATCCGCCGCGTTCTCCCATTGCGAAACTCACTGGTTTACCCGCCGCGTGCTCCGCGGCGTCGCCTGTCGCTACATTTGCCGCGTCCGACGCGGCGACTCTCGTCGCTTGGGCAGCTACAACTCAAACAAACGCTTGCAAAGACGCTTCTCCTTGAACGCTCCAAACCAACATTGCCGTATGTTTGTGTTTCTGGCGGCCCGCCTCGCGGACCGCACCGCACGACGCGCCGTGTCTCCTTAAACGAGCCCTTATGGTCTCTCAACAAGGTTTTGAAGGACCACAGTGACTGTGCGCGTCTCACCTGCAGTGGCAGTGCATTCCACAAACGTACGGCTTCAACAGTAAAAGAGCTATCATAGAAATTTGTGGAATGCACTGGTATTTGCAACAGCAAATTCTCCGATGACCTCAGACACCTAGAATGTGAGTCACTAAGGAACTTAAAACGTTCTTTAAGATAAGGGGGAGTAGAAGGATTGAACAGTACGTTGTAAAGGAAAGAGAGTATATGAGTGTTACGGCGAAGGCGAATTGGGAGCCACCTGAGCGTCCGGCGAAATTCAGAAACGTGATCATATTTGCGTAATCCAAATATGAAACGAATGCAAAAGTTTTGAAGCCGCTCAAGTTTATTAAGTTGCTCCTCAGTGAGATCCAGATAGCTGACATCCGCATAGTCCAGGATGGGGAGTAGCAGAGATTGTGCTAGGGATTGTTTAGTAGCCGTTGGTAAAAAGTTTTGCAATCTTCGCAAGGACCCACCCGCTGCAAAAGTTTGCGGCTAACTTCTTGTAGTTGCACCCCCCAGGATAAGGTTTGATCTATGTAAATACCCAGATTTCTAACGTTCACACTCAAGTCAATAGGAGTACCATTAAAAATAATCTGTGGCAACTGAGTAAAATCTGTGCGTAATATCATCCAGGAACTACCTATCACAATCGCCTGAGTTTTTGATGGGTTAACTTGCAATCCATAATTGACGCTCCACTGACAAATCTGTTCTAAATCAGAGTTAATTACTGAAATGGCATCCGATATTTCATTCGCTGGAGCCTGTGAGTAAATCTGAAGGTCATCTGCATAAAGGTGATAGGAAGAAGTTATATTATTCGAGATGGAATGTCTAAAAATAGATAAAAGTAACGGAGAGAGCACGCCACCCTGCGGTACACCAGCTGTGATTTCGCATCAAGAAAGACACTCTTCCACGCGAATACACTGCCGGCGACCAGACAGGTAACTTTGAAACCAGTCAATCACCGTTGGAGATATGTTAAGTGAGCGAAGTCTGCTAACACAGTTATATGAAACAACGGAGATTTTATTTAAAAATAATTTTTAACTCTTTAAGTCGATCAATCATTAGGGACTTATATCTTTGTATTTCAAAGCAATGAGTTTGCTCAAACTATTCTTAAAATATTAATAAGAAATTATAAATAGATCACAAAAACTGATGTCATCGGCGGGATTCGAACCCACGGCCTTTCCCTAACAGGGAGACTGCTCTGCCAACTGAGCTACGATGACCACTACCGACAACATCGAATTTTTGCTTCATATCATATTCATAATTTCTACATCGCGCTATTAAGGTTAGCGTTGGATCCACCTACCACAGTTCTACCGAACTGACGGTACCAGTGTATCGTGTTACAACGATATTTAGACACTGAATTTTTAGATGAATCCTTACCAAATCCATATATTTTTGTATTTCAAAGCAATGAGTTTGCTTAAACTATTCTTAAAATATTAATAAGAAATTATAAATAGATCACAAAAACTGATGTCATCGGCGGGATTCGAACCCACGGCCTTTCCCTAACAGGGGACTGCTCTGCCAACTGACCTACGATGACCACTACCGACAACATCGAATTTTTGCTGTCTCCCCTGTTAGTCCTCCTGTTAGGGAAAGGCCGTGGGTTCGAATCCCGCCGATGACATCAGTTTTTGTGATCTATTTATAATTTCTTATTAATATTTTATTAGGGACTTAGTAAGTAAATCAATTTAAATTCGTAAGATCGCGATTAAAAAAAAAACAATTTATTGTACTGATTATTGTGGAACTTATTTTCTAAGAAAAAAAGATGCCGAAATACGTAATTGTCACAAAAAATCCCTCGTCGCAGTATAATTAAGGTTCTTAAGCTGAAGGTGTCTAAAATTTCATTGTAAAATATGAAGTTCTGTCGAAGAGGGGCTTCCTAATAATTTCCGTTGTTCGATCCACAAAGCAGAACTGGGGTACATACAGCTTTTAATCAGGAAATAGTAGTTAGGTTACCTTTGTATCTCAAATGAAGCTTGTGTGATATTTTCAACCGACTTAGAAAAAAGGAGGAGTTTCTAAATTTGACTGTAGGTATGTTTTTTGCAACCGACTTCCAATAAAGGAGTTTCTCAATTCGACTGTACGTTTTGTTTGTTTCTTACTTCATATCTTTGGACTGGGAGATTTTTTCAAATCCGTCAAATTTAATTAAAAGCTAAGTTCCATGTGGTTCCATTTCAAGTTGGTTCCACTCTTTTTGTGTAAATTTTTGACGTTTTTTTTATGTTTGTTACCTCATATCTTTTGACTAGGTGAACCGATTTTGTTTTTGAAATTAAAAGCTACTAATTTCCATGTGGTCGCATTTCAATTTGCTTCCACTACGACAATTATTTGGTCCCATTTCGGTAATTTTGTGTTGTATCAGGATAATCCTGTGATGATGTAAATGTTTTGGAAAAAAATAAATAAAATTTGAAGTCGGTTATTGTGTCAATTTTCGACGTGTTTTTTTTTACTAGCGGAACAATAACATATAATATATAAATATAAAAATAATATATAATAAATGCCTATAAGTACTAACATTTACTTACAATAAGAATTACATAATACATAAATAGGCACTAAAAAAAATACATTACAAAATATAGTATATGTAATAAACTAGGTCGCCACCCTGCTTCGCGGCAGCATATTAGAGCGCAGCAAGCATCACATATCTTTGTGTAAAAAATATTTTTTTTCCAAAAAAAATTTTAAGAGCCAAAATTGAAAATTCGGGCTCCGTTAGAATGATGTCAGTTAAATCTAGTTTAATTTGATATAAAAATTGTTGAAATCGGTAAAGTATTGACAGAGATCTCGCATAAGAAAGGATTGAACTTTCTTGCACCATGAGAGCTTCGCTCGCTACGCTCTAATTAAGGTGCATAATGAATTGATTTTCATTTATCCTAATGCCCAATTCTATCTTACTTAGATTCTTCTGGTAAATGATGATGTGCTGGCAAGAACTGCTGACATGCTCATGTCAGACAGATCAGTTGTTGTTATGTCAGGAACTAAAATGGATTCCAAATGAAAATATCAATAGAATAAAGAAGACAAATATACATTTAACAGAGCCGCTTCGCAAAAAATAACCTGCGACCTTGAATTAAATGATTCAATTATCTAAATTCTATTCCGGTGAAATTCAGCTTTATTGATTTTACCAACCACCACTGTTGAGCGCTAGCCGCTTAAAACCAAACTGGGATGGTTTAATTCTTGTTTGATTACGTTACTCCATTATGACGATGGTGTGTCAACCGCGACGCGACTATTATTGTGTTATTCGAGAACGGTACTATAGTAGATAAGAGTGACTACGCTCCGAATAGGGTTCACAACTAATGACTTATTTAACTTTCATTTTTTGCATTGCTTTGTTATTGCTATTTGCAATTTTCAATGTATTGTTACTAATATTAAAAATGCGATAGTAAATTGGTTTGCTACACCTAAACTACCGGATCTATTTTAATGAAATTTGGGAATAATTAGAGCTGAGGAAACCTCTTTGAGCGAGCCCGGAAAAGATATTAGTTTTTTATTTTTGCGTCGAGAATAGGTTCCTTCCTGTTTTGACGGAGAAATAAAAAGAACACGTCAAAAATTGACACAACAACCGACTTCAAATTACCGAAATGGAGCTAAATAATTGTTGGAGTGGGACCAAATTGAAATGGGACCACATAAGAAGAAGTAGCTTTCAATAAAAAAAATCAAAATCGGTTCTCCAAGACCAAATATATAAGTCCAAAAAAAACATACAGTAGAATTGAAAACCTCCCCCTTTTTTGGAAGTTGGTTAAAAACTAAGTCGCCCGTTCCGTATGTATGCTTAGATCTTTAAAACTACGCAACGGATTTTGATGCGGTTTTCACCAATGGATAGAGTGGTCTCGAGGAAGGTTTTTGTGCATAGAATTTGTCAAGCATGAAAAGCCGCGGGCGTCCGCTAGTAAGTAATAAAACGTTCCGTTCCGTACAAAAAGTTTGCAAATTTAGTATGTAAAGTCTAACTTGTAGGAAAATTATTCAAGGAAAATGTAATTTTTTAATTTTCCCTTTAGACGACTATGCAATTTTATTGTCAAGTTAAACATAACAGCGAACTTCCTAACTTTCGTAACCTAAGGACAAGTATGGTTTCTCGATTAAAAGTTATATAATAAGAAAACTCTTTCTATTATAATTATTTTTTAAATTTAATTGAAGTTTTTCTGAACAGATGGCAGCCCTGTGAGCATTCCCACGCCCAGGTATATGATGAGCGAATCGATATCGTCACAACTATGAATACCGTTACACTTTACCGATAGTGTTGACATTTTATCTAGTGATATCGGTCACCATGATGATACCGTTTTATTTGGAAGATGCCGTAACATGTTCTAGCAGGGTTCTAGCCTAAACTAGTGGTTCTGTGAACCGTAGACTTCGGGAGCGGCTTTGTTTAGAAAATTTCTTCTTCAATTCTCTTTATTACCTACTCTTTCATTTGTCATGCAATCCAAAAAATATCATTCAAATGTTATTCATTGTAAGCAAGGAGTGTGTGTGTGTAAAGTTTCATGCAAATTTTAGGTTGATAAATACGGCCTCAAACATGATCTGACAGAACCCGTAGATGTAGAGGTACAGACGAAAGAAATTCTGCCCAGTCTGCAAGTTGAAACGGAGACTATGGTAGCTTCGCTCCCTCGGTCAATGAGTATATCTATTTTCTTTGATCAATTAAAGTATAATTTACTAGCTGACTACCGCCTGTTCCCACGGGAAATGCATTACCGGAATAAAAAGTAGCCTATGTCACTCAGGGATAATGTAGCCACATATTAGTCAAAGAATTTTTAAAATCGTTTCTGTAGTTACGGAGCATATTCAATGCACACACAATGAAATATTTCGTCTTTACTACAAGCTTTTATAACATTGGTTTTCAACTGATGCAAGCTACGATTATAATACTTCTAATAAATGTAGCAAATAAAATGTTTCTTGTAAAATAATCTTGTTTTATTTAATACTAGAAATGTAAATAGATCTTAATGGAAGAGCCTCGCAGTCGAAAGCATGACGCGTTCGAAGTAATGACTAGCGCGTGGCCGCGTGACGTACTAAGATTTTAATTATTGCATTATTGTTAAGACGGAAATTGTACTTATTTGCAACACGATAGACAGATAGACTAGGTTGGAGAATAATATTTAAGCTAATTCGGAGCATTTGAAAAGGCAATTACAATAAGATAAGATAATATTTGGTTATTTGTAGAACATGTGTTATGAGTATCACTATGTATAGTACATATACTACAGATATTTTTGAAGATTTCGATTTAATCCTGAAAGCTATCATACGTAGACATACCGTCAGAGAATGCCTTAATGCTTCAATAAAATAAATGTTATCTAAAATCTGAAGTTCTCTAATCTGATAATTCCTGATGATCCAGTCAATAATTTTACCATAATGACAACAGTTAGCTTTTCAGTAGCAGTTGCAAAAGGACACACGGATGTTGAAACTTGAGTCTTGGTTTGTAGTCGTTTTTTTGCATTTATATGATGGAACAATGTAACTCATACCAATCTTAAGTTGACTGAATTTGAAACAATGAGAATTGAACGATAAACTTGAAACTTGACTACTTATTTACAGTCAGCACTTAAATCTGTATTGTTCATTGATAAATCACTTCCGCAGTAACTGATTGCACCACCATACGTCATTGATTCTCCTGTTCCTTCGCACAGGCATTTTTGGCTCCTATTTTTCGCTCTTATGCTGATAACCAGTTTTATGTTCACCAGAACCTTTGGCCTTTGAGATCTTGAAGGGACCCTTATACAGCATGTTATTTTCAAATGTACTAACGGAAGAACCTTGAATTCAAATACTCATTGTTTGTTACAGGTAACCACGAAACACTACGTAGTTATTTGGAGAATAGTTTCCATATACCAGAGGAACAGGTAACTTAACTCTTAGTGTCAAGTCCCGGTTACTTTATGTTTTTAACTTGGAGCTGTCGTCTACTTTCCTTAGTAATATTGGAAGAGACTGCCGTGATGAAACATTTTACACCAAATTTGTTTAAGAGCCGCATGTAATAGCAAAGCAAGATTTTGCGACAGTGTTCAAATAATTAACCAGAACTTTTTGTTCTTAGTACTAAATTGCTTTTTCTTTTTGGTATCTCAAACTACGATATAAAATTTACATATTATGTTCATATTAAAGGAACGACTCTATATCTCAGAAAGAAAACAACGATTCTACAGATTTACTTGGATTTATTACACACAACTAGTCTGCTTCACAGTTGTACAACGAATGCCGAATAAACTAATGCCACCAAATGTCAACGGCTTCGACGTTGATGTTTTGTGTCAACATTATAGTGTTGCCACATAATAAATATCAACAAGGTATATTGTCAAACCAGTTTGACAATATATACTGACAGTGTTTAAGACAGTTACTTTACAATTCCATTAGCGCCAGATCACTAACATTATATAAATATAACCTCATAATGACAAATTGACCCAACAATATAATCACGCCTGTTTCATCGAAGGGCTTAGGTAGAAAGTAGAAGCATTATACTATGATTCTACTTTCTACCTAAGCCCTTCGATGAAACAGGCGTGATTATATTGTTGCACTATATTGTTGCGCCCACCTTTTGCAACTAAACGTTCCCACGCAATTCGAAACACGGATTCCAAAATCAAATCATATTGTTTCAATTTTTTTTTTACCATACTTAAATACTGTAGTCATCAAAGACCTACAATTAGTCTTCCAATGTAGTTTTTCAAATGTGTTACTGTCCATGTCGAGCCTCTAGCAGTGGCGACTCTTTTACTGTGCGGATTTGCGGTAAATACATATTTCTTTGGGTATCTCCATTGTTTAGATCTAAATTATTTATGGTAGGTTTTAGTTTTCGGCCGGGGCTCAGAATAGATGGTCGGGTGTTCTCATGGGCGTAGTGAAATAAGATTTAAGACTGTACACCAAAGGAATGATAAGCAGACAATAAGGAACTGAGTTGATGTGTTGTTCCTATGCCTTTGTGATAAAGGCATTAGAACCACGGTCAAAAGATTTATTCAAATGTATTCATTTATTATCATGGCGCCTTTATTCCTAAGAGGTAGGGAGAGGCGTATAATATACCCACTTTTCAACATTTATTGCCTATTGCCGTTTACCAATCTCTTGTTTGCCACAGCCTTGTCTTATGCACTTAGGTAAGTAACATTCGTACATTTTTATCTTTGTACCCTCTTTGTATTTTATTACCCTTAAGTGACTTTCCAAGTACGTACTTATTATATCTAGAAATCCCAGCTCATGTCATGGTTCGTATAGAAGAGGATCTGTGAGAGACGTATGCCCGAGGGGCATGCGGGTCGCAACGTCGCTGTATGATCGATTCCATCTACAACATAGTTAACTTCACGTATTAGCTTAGTTTATTTATAGCACTAACTTTAATATAAATTGCAAAGTAGGGACGACTAATGCTATGAAGTTTTAAATAAAAAATATTTATTTTTATGTAACAAAATTCACAGGTTGTAAAGCAAAATGTATTTTTGTGCTTGCTTCCTTATCGGACAAGAAGAATTCACTAGACAAACATATTTACTTATTTATATCATTATCATCATAAGATTTCATTAGACAAACATAGTGACAGGCATTCTCTACCTCAGGGCGGCAAAAGTTCGTCTTTCTGTTTAAAAAATCTGTTTTTTTTTTTTTTTTTGTTACTTATTTATATCATTATCATCATAAGATTTCATTAGACAAACATAGTGACAGGCATTCTCTACCCCAGGGCGGCAAAAGTTCGTCTTTCTGTTTAAAAAATCTGCAAATTTTTTTTTTTTTTACTTATTTATATCATTATCATCATAAGATTTCATTAGACAAACATAGTGACAGGCATTCTCTACCTCAGGGCGGCAAAAGTTCGTCTTTCTGTTTAAAAAATCTGATTTTTTTTTTTTTTTTTACTTATTTATATCATTATCATCATAAGATTTCATTAGACAAACATAGTGACAGGCATTCTCTACCTCAGGGCGGCAAAAGTTCGTCTTTCTGTTTAAAAAATCTGCAAATTATTATTTTTTTATTTATTTATTCATATCATTATCATCATAAGATTTCATTAGACAAACGTAGTGCATTCTCTACCTCAGGGCTGCAAAAGTTCGTCTTTCTGTTTAAAAAATCTGCAAAATTTTATCGTTTTTTTTATCGATCCTGGAGAGAGAAAGTATTACTTTAAATTAAGATAAATTCTCTCCCATAGATTAAGTCACACAGAAATGTCTTGTAACGTCTTAAATACTCTTCTCTCCACACATATTGTTAGACACCTTATACAGACAACATTTGGCACGTACTTAGTTATAATACAAATTGGCAAAGCTCCATGAGTAAGCGTCTCGGCTGGAGTATCAGCTTGTGCTAACATGTTGAGAGGAAACCATTTCACACATGCCTACATTCGTTTACATTGGAGGATCTTGCATGGTAAGGATTTCCGTCGATACTAAAGTTACGTGTGTATAAAAACTCCTGTCATCATCGTCAATTTGGTAAAGTTCGCTCGCGTGCTGGTGGGACCTGTTAGTAAATTTTATGAAATCTATACTCGTGTTTGATATTCCCACATAACCCAAAGGCTTGCATTAACAATTTAAGTACTTAATCATCAAAAATATACATACGAAAAGATACAATGCCATTTGATCTGGTTGTATCTGAGGGTTCCGCAGATTTAATACTGTTTTGGCATTGTGGTCTTGAAAATTTTGGTGATAACAAAAATAAACTAACTAAGGTAACTAGGTAAGCAAAATAAACTTTTTGCGGAATAACTTCTCAGGTTCTTCTTGAAGCGGTAACAATTCAACCCAGTTCTAAACTAACAAGGTTTTAGTAACGAAAGTTGAACTTTGAAACTTGAAACACGACAGCCCGATGGGCATTTATCATTGACTAGCTAATACCGGCCAGACATCTATGTACTTACAGTATTTAGTTTTCTGACATTGAAGTATTATATCTACAGTGAAGAAATAACGAAATGTATATTCTACACGGTAGAAATAATGCTTCAATGTCTAAAACAAAACTCGTTTGAATCATTTAAAAATGATATTGTGAAATCACAGTGACATTTTCCCCAAATATCACTTTCGCGCAATAATATTTCACTGTCACATTCTTTTTGTTCTAATAATACCACTTAGAACAAAAAGAATTAAAAGGTTTTCAGTTCTATGAACATTTGCATAAAGAACATAAATTTAGAATAATAGGAAAGTGTACATAAAATTTATGTTACTTTAGATCTGATTGTGCAATCTGCCCTTGTTCGGAAGCAAACAAATAATGCATGCACTGATTATGACTTACACATGTAGTAGTATTTAGGTCACAATCTAAACCGTGTACACAGTTATTATATTTTAACAGCACACAAAAGGTATAACAATGATTGGGTCCAGGGAAGCAGAAACCATAAAATTGAAATCAATTTTGTTGTAATGGTTATAGGTACATAAAACACACACACAATGCTGGTCACCAAGGGATTATTTTCTCTTTATTTTGATGTGGTGATACCGTACAGGTATTGTTTCGGACAGATTCGTATCGCAAAATTACATCAATTTGTTAGCTAACTGGTGTTAGAGGTTCAGTAAACACACATCTCTCCCGTTAAGGTAGGCAGATACTATGGAATTCCACTTGCTACGATCCTGGCATACTTCTTTCGCTTCTTCCACTTTCATTACTATTTTCATGCATTTTCTCAGGTTACGGGTTATCTTAACCTGACCTTTTGACAAAACCTATCCGATTGGGTCGGAGTTCGTAGTACATTCGCCTAGGTAGACCCTTGAGTTCAGTAAAACATAAAGTATCACTAAAGGGCAGTAAATCCATCAAGGATTTGCTTCTCGTGCTCACGATTACGCCAGGTCCCAGATAAACCCAAAAGTGTGTTCGAAAGTGATAAAAGTTTAACAAATAAAGTTACTTAAGTATGTTCTTTCAGATCAATTTACGGCTTCTTATGACAGTGTAGGATTTCAATACACCGAACATATTTTCGTTTGCCTTACTCTATGATCACAATTCGGCATTTGGAAAAAAATATATTTAAAAGTTTGTAATTTCAACTTATTCTGCTGAAAGTAAGGTTGAAAATTGTTTGGAAAGAGTGAGAAAATTCTTGCTTATTTCTATGGGTTCAGTCGATTTGATATTCATCCTTAGTCAGAGGGTGAAAGGTCTTTTATCTTTTACCAGACCATAATGTATTCAGTTCACAAAATGAATTGCGAGTGTTAGTAACTCGAAGTGAGCCTGCGAACATATTCGCGGGGATCTGTTGCGTCGTTCGCTCCCTTTATTGGTTTCATGGTTGGACGACAACGGATCCTATTCTTTACGGTGTTTAGGTTCTATTTCACTTTTCAATAATTGTTAGGATTTTGTTAGACAGTTTTTCGTACGTTTTATTATGTTGTGGGTATCTTGTAGGGATATTAACTTGCTGGAGTTCATGTTAAACACTCTTCTAATGTGTATATTAACAGTAGTCAAGCCTTCCGAGTTGTTTTTGTTATTGTTCTTTTTCTATTGGTTACCAGATTTAACTGTTTTATGTCTAATAAGTTGTAGTTTGTTTCGGAGTTATGTATTTAGAAACACGTAACACTGTTTATCACTTGTCTAGATCAAATAGCACAAGTTTATATAAGCGTAATTAGGATTTGATGACGTTGAGTGAGAATATCCTAAAATATTTATTTGTTATATAAATATTTATGCATACCTATTGGTATGTATAAATAAAGATGCGTACATTTGATAAGAATAAATGAAACACCAGTATATTGAGGAAAACTGACTTGACAGAACTATTTAACTGTACATCGCTTAACCAATACCTCAATTGTAGAAATTACAAGAATAAAACTGAAGCGGAGTCACCCGCTAATTTTTAGTGCGTTTGAATAAACAGTTCAATGTTTTTTTTTGTATTCACTCTATAACCGTTTTTGTTTATTCACCCAGATTTCTTCTAATATCATTAATCATATAGTCATACATCTTCTTAGATCTTGTTCTGTCCTTAGTCTGGTACCTACTAAGAATCTCTACGAACAACTCTACTATCTAGGATTGAGTAGGGTTTGTTTCAAGATCGAAGCGTTCCGAAAATGCAGATTTATCGTCTCTACCGGGTACTTTAATTTGAACCATATAATTTTTTAATAACTATGTAAACAAAAGCTGTTCTATCGCTTTCTGAATTTCGTTATGTTAGCATCCGCGCTGGTTTCTCTCTTGTATATTATATTTCTTTTTAATTAGTAAGTATACCTACTGTCAAATGCAAAATTTAAGGCTGCAGCTATTTTATAGCAGTAGACCAGTAGCTATTGCGACTGGCAGTGTTCGTTTCATCCCTCAGGAGTTGCTGTCGCGTATAATGAGATTTGAGATATTTCTTCCGTAAAAAAATAACGAGTAACATGGAGGGTAAGTGAGTAAAGTTATCTGCAGACTAGAGTTTGAGCAAAACTGCAAGACGAATTTGTCATTTAGTACTGAGAAATAACAATCCAAACCTATAAAGGCAGTAAAGATAAGATTATGAATACCACATTGGGAAACTTGTAGTAGTCGTAGTAGGTAGTTATTTCGCGTTATTTTGTACCTTTTGTTTAATATAGTTGATGGTTTCGATTGTCGGCACTTGGTGAAACTTATAGTAATATATGTTAACAAAAAACACTTGTACACTGTTTCACTTTTATTTAATTTACAGGATTTAATCTGACCGGTTTCGCTTTACAACATTATCAAAGGTTGTTGTCCACTTTACATATTTATTAAACAAGTATTTTACTACACTGTTTAATATATCTTCAAGCTATTGTTGAACTAAATTCTAAACACATATGTGGGTAGATACCATACCAGAGGCGATCCCAAAAACAAAATGCAAATGTGTGGGTGTAATAGTGTTGTGTACACCATGGAATACGCAAAATATCGATAAAAATTGAGTGTTATTTCTAAGTAATACAATAGAATCTCACTAATCCGTTATACTTTTCACTTACCTCACTGGCATTAGTTAAAAGAAACCGACCAAGTGCGTGGGTCACGCAAAGAATAGGGTTTAAAAGTTAAATTTTTCTAGCTTTAACCGTTTAGGAGGAAAGCCGAGAATGAAACAGACGGACGAACGGTCGTGACAAAACTATATTTCTTTAAGTTAGTTCAGCATTTAGGATATTATATGACATTCATAATCATGAAACAGTTCAGATTTCAGATTATACTGGTTGTCCCAAAACTCAACGATAATCTGGGACCGGATGAAAGGCCAAGTTACACTAGTTCTGGGAAAAATAAAAAATAAAATCCATATCACTCAGTTCAGCGATAATAGACCTTTTTCAAAAAAGTTGAAATTCGACACCCTTGGTCGCATCACCTGTGATCACCAATGTCACAATTTCGCTGTGATTTTTTTAATTTCGTAATCTTATTAACGATGTTATTAATCGCAACTACAAATTAACGCAAAAAATCATTGTTATCTTAACTTAATAATAAGTTAAGTTTTAGTGAGTCATGGTTCACAAAAATATTGTTAGTTAACTTTGACACTTCATTTTGAAAAAAAAATGTACTACACTACCCTTGGCAAGTTATTTCAGAAGATGGCGCATTTAATCAAGATTTCAAAATGGTGCAACACTAGCCACTTTTCTTGCTATTAAAATTTTATTTCATTTTTTGCAAATTGAGCTCATTTCAAAAATAATAATTGATATCAAATATTGGATAGAATCAGACAGTCTGTCAAGAACACAAAAACACCCTGTATAGCAGATTTCCACGGCACCAACCGTTTTTTCTTCCCAATTCCCACTGCAAGTGTTCCAGTTCCATTTTTGATTGACTCATGGACAATGTAGCTACACATTAGAGAAAGAAAGAATGACACCATGATTTAATGCTAAAATAATAAGTCGTTAAACATTAAGACTATTTTATTTAAAATAAAACAATATTATATTCTCTACATAATGCAACAGAAAAAAATAAGTTTAACATTGTACTTCATTTTGCAATGATTTATCGATACATCGATAATCGTGACGTCATCAGGTGGTCAAGCCCTATCGTAAAAAGACTTTCTTCTATTTTACGTTATTTAAGATTAATTATTCATTGTGAATAGGAAATATCACTGCACAATGCAAGGGTAGTCAGTGTACTATGAATAGAACATTTTACTTATTTCATTAACACCAGATATAAACAAATATCTGTTATTTAAGAATTGCTGGAAAATTTTGTATTTACCTGTGAAACGTGTAATTATTTAGATGGTCGGCTTTAGTCACATTACAATTACTTAAACAACAAGACACCATGGCTCTTAAATACAGTTTTATTGTAAATAACACAAGGATTCACTTATATTTTAGAAATCTAATATTCGCCAGTTTACAAGATAAATGATCTTTTTGTTATTTGGAAAACTACGGAAATTTTTTGGCACTGACACTGATACACATAGATATAAGTACGTCATCGTCTATCTTTATTACTCATAGGTAATGTTCGAATGCTGATGACTTCTCCGGACTTCTCTTTCCCACGCTCTGTTGATCTATAGAGGCAGTGTAACAGACTTACCCTGAAAATGGGAAATTCACTCATTCGCAAATTAATTATATTATTATATTATGCAATTAAATACTGAATTTATTTAGATATGTATTACAAATGTCAAATAAATTAAATGTCAATAAAATTAAAAATTAAGGGATCATTAAATCAAGTCCAATTAAATGTCAGATCTCATGTCAATTGTGTAAAATTAAAAATTCCAATTAACAATAATACATTCTAGTCAAATTACATTCACAATCATAATCACAATTATAGGTAGCAATTAAATTCCAAATTTTAGTTAAACTACTACTGCCTCTTAAAATTTTATTTGTATCTACCCACATATGAGTTAAAAAATTAGTTCAACAATGGCTTGAAGATATATTAGACAGTGTAGTAAAATACTTGTTTAATAAATATGTAAAGTGGACATCAACCTTTGATAATGCTATAAAGCGAAACCGGTCAGGTTAAATCATGTAAATTAAATAAAAGTGAAACAGTGTACAAGTGTTTTTTGTTAGCATGTATTACTTTTGTTTAATACTGAACTACTGGGTAATTTCACTATTAAAAAAACGTTCCTTTTGTACTAAACAAAATCCATTTCCTAAGCAAAACTATTAAGCACAGCAAATATAATTATTTGCTGTGCTTAATAGTTTATAATAGAAATGTGTTTTATAATAGAAATGTGTTTTATAGCATTATAATATTTTGAGGTAATCCTCAAAATATTATAATGCTATAAAACACATTTCTATTTAAGGTTATAAATTCAGAGGAAATAAGTTTTTTGATGTGCATTTACATTTATCCCTGAAAGAAATGATGAGTTCTAGAAAAGTATGGCATACATTCCAAAATTGGGATGAGGCTTTTACACATTAGTCCATGGGTCAAAAATGGCATCTGAAAATCGTTTGTAATAGACGTAAATGCCGTATTAGTAAGTAGTAACAGTAGGATGCAGTATTATCAGATCACTTAATTTAAAAAGGTTAAATATGGCTGGCTGAATTTAAAAAATAAATTTTCTCAGCAAAGTTTAGTTTATACTCCATTTGATCGTATTTTTAATCCTTAATACCTTCAGGTGCTAAGTGTAGTTCATTTTCAACTACATTAAACACTCCAATCTTTCATACGAATTTGAGTTTAATGCTGTTATTTTAAAGTTCGTTTTACTTCGTTGGTGACAGCGGAATGTTGGCTACAATGTGAGATAGAAGCGGGGTTCCTCGCCACGGTCGGTGTCGTGCAATTAACGTTTTTCAGGACGAGCGCTTGAAGGCATTGTGACGTCATGGCACTCCACGTGGATAAAAGCTGAAATGTCTGTACTCAAAAGGCATACCTAAGTGTGGTAGGCTCCTTAAGATGACGATTCCGTCCTTATTTTTATATAAAGAGACGGTTCCGTAAAACTCAAATGAGGCATTTTTCTCCCGTATGTTTATTTCAACCCTACATTGCTTATTTCTTTGATAAGCCTAGTTACTTTTTAGCTCAAAGAATAAACATTGCCATACAACGTAGCAATGCTGCCAGCAGGAGGAGTTCTTTGACGCCTGTATAATACAGTGTAGATTTTAATGGTATAGCATAGTTTAGTATAGGTATAGCATAGTATTTTCATCTACTATTATGTATATTGCTTAGTAGATAAGTAAAATGCATTTTTTTCCAATTCTATTTAACGCTCTCATTTGGCAGTCATGGACTCAAAAAAAAATATCTGTAGTGGTTCGAACTAGTGGCTAAAACTTCAACCTGATGTAGTTGAATATTATTGGATCATGTAGGATATTCCTGTACAGATATGATACAAATGTATCATCGAAAACGTGTGTTCACTAATTAATTCAATAATCGTGTTTGAAAGTCAAGGTCGACATTAAAAAGTAGCACAAGCTATTTCTCATACAATTTTAACACTTTTGAAAGAGCCCACTGTAGATAGATGAGCAATTTACAGTCTCATCACTGCTATAATGTTGCAAAATGGCGGCGGTTGCCTATTACGCCACCAGCGGTACATACTTACCTACTTGTAAAAGTTCTTAAAAATAAATGTCTTTAAGAAAAACATACCCCAAATCCAGAGCGGTCATAACCTGGATGTTGTTTCCACCGACAAAATTATTTTAGATGAATGAGGCTGTAGGTATAACCTAAGCCGCATTAATCTTATAAATGTACCAAAAAAACTCTTTTCTCATTCAATAGGTATACAGTGCCAGCATTCTATTACGAAGGATATAAAAATATTTTATGAAGAATAATTCAACCAAAAGGGTTGAACCTAATTCGTTCCGCTGGCTGTTCTTCTCTGGTTCCATTATAACTAAATGCTACGTTTACTTGGATATTAATCGGCACCTTGAGGATACCTGACCCGGGCTTCTCTGCTCTTTGTAACTAGATATATGAATTATGAAATTTAGGAAGGTCATGCACCACTATCTTAGCATTAATCCCAGTAGTATTCCAAGTAATTACGAAGGTTTACTATTGTTTAAAAACAACGTTTGAAAAACTAATCATTTGACAAACTTTCATTTCGCAAACGTACCACTTTAAAAACAATCATTCGACAAAATACATGTTTCGCAAATGCTTTATCTAGTAAATATTTCAATTGTTAAAATATATTTCTTTAAATTTTCATATGACTAAATAATTCGTTTGCCAAATTATTGTTTTTACAAAATGTCAAATGAAAATAATATTGATGTCAAACCAAAAGTGTGCATATTAGACTTCGTTTCTGGCATGTTGTTTTATCATGTTCTAACCTAACCTAACCTAGCCATTTCGTTTCACTTAACCTATTGACCTACATATTTTATATGATTTCGTGCTTAAATTTATTTTTGTATTAAATAAATGTTGGTAAATAAAATATTTACCAAGTAAAGCACTTTGTCAGATGTTATTTAAGCTTTACGTTATTTTGCCAACTAACATGTTTACAAAATAATCCATTTGTGAAATGGTTTTTTGGCATAATGGAATTTTTTCTTATAAATAATTTGTCAAATAAGTACCTAGTTTATTAACTTATAGTTTGTAAAATTATACCTATATTTATCAAGTATAAATTTGTCAAACGTTGTTTTTCAAATAAAAAATTGTCATTTGTTTTTTTGTCAAATGACTGGATACCAATTACGAAGTTTAGATCTTAATTAATATAATAAGTTTTTAATTAAGTAAGTTTTCGATGTTTACCCAGCAAGACCCAGAAGAGTTTAGACCCAAGCAAAACTCATATGCCATTTCATCCTCACTCAACAGGCTTTGGCAAACATAAGTTCCCGGTTAGTAGTAATAGGCGATTGGCCCTATATTAAGTGGGACCAACAAAGTTACCCACCAAAAGTGAAAAAAAAAAAAAACAGAAAACCCAATTTCCAATTAAAATAAAAAGCTTTTCAATTTCCAAGCTAGTAGGATTCACGTCTAGTTGAATCAGTAATCATCCAATATGGTTGGATTCGTGGAAGTGTGCGTGTGAATATTTCAATTTGTCGGCGTGAGTTGTGGGCTCATGTATTTGATATTCAAGAGGCGTTTGTCTCGTAGCCGATGACGTAAGAGTCCAACAATTATTGGTATACACCGATTGGCTACAGACCAATGACCCCTACTAGCTTGGACAGACTGTTACATTCAAATTGAAATTATTAATTGAATTTCTTAATGCGCTCGTCATTATGCCACATCTGACCGTGAATTTACATAACAAAAGATGCGGATGCTTTTCTAATTTTCAAAAAAAATAAGAAGTAAAAATAGTTCAAAGAATAGTCAGGTCAATTGCCACGAGAGATTACCAAAGTTATCTGCTGTGATTGCGGTTTGTTTCTTTACTTACAAAGTCCACTTGAATTTCCTCAGGTAAAAGAAATAAAACAACTTTTTGAGGGGACATTGAAAAGAATGTTCAATAAAAAGAAACCAGCCAAGTGCGAGTTGGGCATGCGCACAAAAAAATCACCTATTCTGTATCCTGTTCTTTAGTATTTACAATAAGAGTTACAATATACATAATTATATACCAAAAATATTTACATTACAAAATATCGTTTAAAAAATCCTCCACGTCATTGCCGACTGGGAAGGTTCCCAGAAAGCTGGCTGTATTGCCACGTTGGATGGCAATACCTATTCTTTACGCCAGAAAATAGCCAGCCTTCTGGTCCTGTGAAGCATCGATTAAGCGTTTAGCAATGTCTCTATAAAGGCGGCGAGAACTCAGACCCCATGACCCAAGTGTCTCAACCCCAAACGGCTCAAATATGTTTGTTGGTATTTGTTGTTATAGTGGCAACAAAAACACATATTCTGTGAAAGTTTTAACTGAGATACAGCCTGGTGAAAGACGTTTGGTGCGGAACCCTAAATATATAAAATAATCAAAGCAATGGTAAGTAAAATATAAAAAAAAAACACTTTAAACTTATTTTAAATTTCTTAATAGCACTATTTTTCGCAGGATTAAAAAGACAACAAAACGTCGACAATTGTTTCGCCTCTAAACTAAGCATTATCAAGACTGTCTCAGAGAGAACAGCAAAATTTGTGATTAGAACATATTTGCTTATAAGTAAACGTGTGCAAATTTCATTATCGCGATGTAGGTTTTTTTCACAATAACTAACGTGGGTAGAAACCTCAGATCTTGCTAACTAAGTACCCAAAAATAGGTATTCACCAATACAAGACTTCATCTTATTAATTTTCAACAAATTGTGTAGAAATGCCAAATGACACATACAAACCAACAACCAACTTATGTGTCTGTCTGTTTACAACCAGATTAAGTAAGGGAGACGTGTGAAAATCTATTTGTTCATTGAGTAAGGTGTCCGCATCTCTTCTAACTATTTCTAGCCTTTCCCAAACACTCAGCTTGAACCCTTTCTCACATAAACGTAAAACTTTAAAGGTGTTACTATTGTTCAAGGGATGACCAGTGTCAAGGAGGTGCTTCGCGAAGGGGGAACGCCGCCGTATGCTCCTTATATCTGATCTTAAAGGACCTGCCCGTCTGCCCCACATACTTCATATCACAGCCATCACAACTCAGCAAATAAACACCCGATCTGCGTGAAACCGACACCGAGTCCTTGCCATTACACAGCTCCCTCAAGGTGTTCTGTGTTCTAAAAGCCACGAATATCCTATTCTCCCTCATGATCTTAGCTATACTCAACGAAACGGGACCCACGAACGGCAAACAGGCAGTGTACTTCTTAGGTGGATCTTGAGTTGGATACAATAAATGAAAACTAGCATCTCTGCGCTTTTTATTTAGTAATGAGTGGACCATACCTACGTTGTAGCCATTACTGTGTGCTATGTAACAAATGATAGACAATTCCTCATGAAAAGCCTGTGGGTAAAAAAGTAAAATAGAATAATATAAAATAGCAAAAACAGTGTGGCTGAACTCTGAAATAAGGAGTTTGTTTAGAGTGAGAGACAGTTTGAAGTGGCATCTAAAGGTTCTACATTCTGAGTTGTCATTCAGTTTACACATAATAGAATTTGATTTGTTGGATCAGAAGGCACGAGATTTAGCTTCAAAATTTATGCACAAAAAATTTTTAATCCAATCAAAAAATTATTTAATCTAAGGGTGGGTAGAGGTGGACTTTTTGACCGAAGGGAGCAGGTGTTTTGTAATCATACATTTTACCCCAGAATCAGGAACCTTTCTAATATTCATCTCAACAACAGTGAGGTGTCCCTTTTAAATAAAGGCCTAAAATACTCCATACCTAAATCAATTAACAATAAAAAATCTTTCTAACTATTTCTAGCCTTTCACAAACACTCAGCTTGAACCCTTTCTCACATAAACGTAAAACTTTAAAGGTGTTACTATTGTTCAAGGGATGACCAGTGTCAAGGAGGTGCTTCGCGAAGGGGGAACGCCGCCGTATGCTCCTTATATCTGATCTTAAAGGACCTGCCCGTCTGCCCCACATACTTCATATCACAGCCATCACAACTCAGCAAATAAACACCCGATCTGCGTGAAACCGACACCGAGTCCTTGCCATTACACAGCTCCCTCAAGGTGTACTGTGTTCTAAAAGCCACGAATATCCTATTCTCCCTCATGATCTTAGCTATACTCAACGAAACGGGACCCACGAACGGCAAACAGGCAGTGTACTTCTTAGGTGGATCTTGAGTTGGATACAATAAATGAAAACTAGCATCTCTGCGCTTTTTATTTAGTAATGAGTGGACCATACCTACGTTGTAGCCATTACTGTGTGCTATGTAACAAATGATAGACAATTTCTCATGAAAAGCCTGTGGGCTCAACGTCAGTACCCTGCTCAGTAAGCTGTGGAAAGCTGCCATTTTATGTTGCCATGGGTGGTTAGATGAGTAAGGGATAACAGTGTCTGTAAATGTAGGTTTCCTATAGATACGAAACTCATGAATACCATTCCTCCTAGTGATTGAAAGGTCTAAGAAATTGAGAGTGGAATCCGACTCCACTTCCAGTGAAAAATCAATTCTAGGGTGTACTGAATTCAACTTGGAGACGAGGATACTGAGCTGACGCTTTGTTCCCGTCCAGCAGATGATAATGTCATCCACGTATCTAAAGTAGTACATATCCTATTCTCCCTCATGATCTTAGCTATACTCAACGAAACGGGACCCACGAACGGCAAACAGGCAGTGTACTTCTTAGGTGGATCTTGAGTTGGATACAATAAATGAAAACTAGCATCTCTGCGCTTTTTATTTAGTAATGAGTGGACCATACCTACGTTGTAGCCATTACTGTGTGCTATGTAACAAATGATAGACAATTCCTCATGAAAAGCCTGTGGGTAAAAAAGTAAAATAGAATAATATAAAATAGCAAAAACAGTGTGGCTGAACTCTGAAATAAGGAGTTTGTTTAGAGTGAGAGACAGTTTGAAGTGGCATCTAAAGGTTCTACATTCTGAGTTGTCATTCAGTTTACACATAATAGAATTTGATTTGTTGGATCAGAAGGCACGAGATTTAGCTTCAAAATTTATGCACAAAAAATTTTTAATCCAATCAAAAAATTATTTAATCTAAGGGTGGGTAGAGGTGGACTTTTTGACCGAAGGGAGCAGGTGTTTTGTAATCATACATTTTACCCCAGAATCAGGAACCTTTCTAATATTCATCTCAACAACAGTGAGGTGTCCCTTTTAAATAAAGGCCTAAAATACTCCATACCTAAATCAATTAACAATAAAAAATCTTTCTAACTATTTCTAGCCTTTCCCAAACACTCAGCTTGAACCCTTTCTCACATAAACGTAAAACTTTAAAGGTGTTACTATTGTTCAAGGGATGACCAGTGTCAAGGAGGTGCTTCGCGAAGGGGAAACGCCGCCGTATGCTCCTTATATCTGATCTTAAAGGACCTGCCTGTCTGCCCCACATACTTCATATCACAGCCATCACAACTCAGCAAATAAACACCCGATCTGCGTGAAACCGACACCGAGTCCTTGCCATTACACAGCTCCCTCAAGGTGTTCTGTGTTCTAAAAGCCACGAATATCCTATTCTCCCTCATGATCTTAGCTATACTCAACGAAACGGGACCCACGAACGGCAAACAGGCAGTGTACTTCTTAGGTGGATCTTGAGTTGGATACAATAAATGAAAACTAGCATCTCTGCGCTTTTTATTTAGTAATGAGTGGACCATACCTACGTTGTAGCCATTACTGTGTGCTATGTAACAAATGATAGACAATTTCTCATGAAAAGCCTGTGGGCTCAACGTCAGTAACCTGCTCAGTAAGCTGTGGAAAGCTGCCATTTTATGTTGCCATGGGTGGTTAGATGAGTAAGGGATAACAGTGTCTGTAAATGTAGGTTTCCTATAGATACGAAACTCATGAATACCATTCCTCCTAGTGATTGAAAGGTCTAAGAAATTGAGAGTGGAATCCGACTCCACTTCCAGTGAAAAATCAATTCTAGGGTGTACTGAATTCAACTTGGATACTGAGCTGACGCTTTGTTCCCGTCCAGCAGATGATATTGTCATCCACGTATCTAAAGTAGTACAAGACATGAACGTTCCCAACTATGTGGTTAGTCTCGAACGCATCCATAAATATTTCAGCTATTAGTGGGCTCAGAGGCGACCCCATCGACAAACCATTTTTTTGCAGAAAAAAGTTGTTGTTGAACTGAAAATAATTCTGTGACATGCACAATTTTGTTAGGTTATAAATTTCTTCTATTTTATTAAAATTGATCCTTTTGATTGTTAATTTGTGTTTTAAAATATCTAAGACTTCATTGTAAGGTACGTTCGTGAATAAACTGTTCACGTCCAAAGACACAAGTTGAGCATTGGACGGTAACTTTATATTTTTGATTTTGTTTATGAGGTCAGTACTATTTTTTATAGAAAATTTTGGGTTAAAATCTATTGCTTCTTTAATGATTGTGTTCCAATACTTCGAAAAATTGTATGCTGGAGCCCCCCTATATGCGACAACAGGTCTAATCGGGCAACCTTCCTTATGTATTTTTGGAAGGCCGTAAAACAACGGACAACGGGGATTCATGTTTATCAAAGTCTTATGCAACGAAGAGTTCTCAGGGAATAAGTAAGTCGTGGATTTTATAGCAAGCTTCAGTTCAACCTGGAACTTAGCTGTGGGATTAAAGGTTATATGTTGAAAATCATCAGACAAAATGATGTCATTGACCCTTGCTATGTAGTCCACCCTAGGGATCAAAACCACGGTGTTACCCTTATCAGCTTTGCTTAAAACCACATCCCCATCACTAAGTTTGTTGCGAATCGACTTTTGTACAGCCAATTCCGAGTTAAAAGTACCAGACAAACTAACAGAATCGATTTTTTGTGCTACCAATGCCTTTAACATTATGTCACCCCTATTTCTAATGATTGCCACCTCCGCATCCACTGTCAAAGGTTCTAAAGATTTTTTATTGTTAATTGATTTAGGTATGGAGTATTTTAGGCCTTTATTTAAAAGGGACACCTCACTGTTGTTGAGATGAATATTAGAAAGGTTCCTGATTCTGGGGTAAAATGTATGATTACAAAACACCTGCTCCCTTCGGTCAAAAAGTCCACCTCTACCCACCCTTAGATTAAATAATTTTTTGATTGGATTAAAAATTTTTTGTGTATAAATTTTGAAGCTAAATCTCGTGCCTTCTGATCCAACAAATCAAATTCTATTATGTGTAAACTGAATGACAACTCAGAATGTAGAACCTTTAGATGCCACTTCAAACTGTCTCTCACTCTAAACAAACTCCTTATTTCAGAGTTCAGCCACACTGTTTTTGCTATTTTATATTATTCTATTTTACTTTTTTACCCACAGGCTTTTCATGAGGAATTGTCTATCATTTGTTACATAGCACACAGTAATGGCTACAACGTAGGTATGGTCCACTCATTACTAAATAAAAAGCGCAGAGATGCTAGTTTTCATTTATTGTATCCAACTCAAGATCCACCTAAGAAGTACACTGCCTGTTTGCCGTTCGTGGGTCCCGTTTCCTTGAGTATAGCTAAGATCATGAGGGAGAATAGGCTATTCGTGGCTTTTAGAACACAGAACACCTTGAGGGAGCTGTGTAATGGCAAGGACTCGGTGTCGGTTTCACGCAGATCGGGTGTTTATTTGCTGAGTTGTGATGGCTGTGATATGAATTATGTGGGGCAGACGGGCAGGTCCTTTAAGATCAGATATAAGGAATATACGGCGGCGTTCCCCCTTCGCGAAGCACCTCCTTGACACTGGTCATCCCTTGAACAATAGTAACACCTTTAAAGTTTTACGTTTATGTGAGAAAGGGTTCAAGCTGAGTGTTTGGGAAAGGCTAGAAATAGTTAGAAGAGATGCGGACACCTTACTCAATGAACAAATAGATTTTCACACGTCTCCCTTACTTAATCTGGTTGTAAACAGACACATTAGTTGGTTGTTGGTTTGTATGTGTCATTTGGCATTTCTACACAATTTGTTGAAAATTAAGAAGATGAAGTCTTGTATTGGTGAATACCTATTTTTGGGTACTTAGTTAGCAAGATCTGAGGTTTCTACCCACGTTAGTTATTGTGAAAAAATCCTACATCGCGATAATGAAATTTGCACACGTTTACTTATAAGCAAATATGTTCTAACCACAAATTTTGCTGTTCTCTCTGAGACAGTCTTGATAATGCTTCGTTTAGAGGCGAAACAATTGTCGACGTTTTGTTGACTTTTTAATCCTGCGAAAAATAGTGCTATTAAGAAATTTAAAATAAGTTTAAAGTTTGGATAGAAACAGGCGTTACTTGGCGAAAATCCATGACAAAGCAATGGTAAGTAAAATGTTTTAAGAAAAAACTTTTTAAAATTTATAATAGCATTAATTTTTCGCAGAATTAAAAAGACAACAAAACGTCGACAATTGTTTCGCCTCTAAACGAGGCATTATCAAGACTGTCTCAGAGAGAACAGCCGAACGTGAGAACGTGGGCTAAGTTTAAAGTGTTTTTTTTTAAATATTTTACTTACCATTGCTTTGTCATGGATTTTCGCCGAGTAACGCCTGGTTCCATCCAATATAAAATAATATTCAAATGGAAAAATTAAATCCATGGAGGAAACCGTTCTCATTATCTATATGTATCCTATTCGTATATATATCCTATTCTCCCTCATGATCTTAGCTATACTCAACGAAACGGGACCCACGAACGGCAAACAGGCAGTGTACTTCTTAGGTGGATCTTGAGTTGGATACAATAAATGAAAACTAGCATCTCTGCGCTTTTTATTTAGTAATGAGTGGACCATACCTACGTTGTAGCCATTACTGTGTGCTATGTAACAAATGATAGACAATTCCTCATGAAAAGCCTGTGGGTAAAAAAGTAAAATAGAATAATATAAAATAGCAAAAACAGTGTGGCTGAACTCTGAAATAAGGAGTTTGTTTAGAGTGAGAGACAGTTTGAAGTGGCATCTAAAGGTTCAACATTCTGAGTTGTCATTCAGTTTACACATAATAGAATTTGATTTGTTGGATCAGAAGGCACGAGATTTAGCTTCAAAATTTATGCACAAAAAATTTTTAATCCAATCAAAAAATTATTTAATCTAAGGGTGGGTAGAGGTGGACTTTTTGACCGAAGGGAGCAGGTGTTTTGTAATCATACATTTTACCCCAGAATCAGGAACCTTTCTAATATTCATCTCAACAACAGTGAGGTGTCCCTTTTAAATAAAGGCCTAAAATACTCCATACCTAAATCAATTAACAATAAAAAATCTTTCGAACTATTTCTAGCCTTTCACAAACACTCAGCTTGAACCCTTTCTCACATAAACGTAAAACTTTAAAGGTGTTACTATTGTTCAAGGGATGACCAGTGTCAAGGAGGTGCTTCGCGAAGGGGGAACGCCGCCGTATGCTCCTTATATCTGATCTTAAAGGACCTGCCCGTCTGCCCCACATACTTCATATCACAGCCATCACAACTCAGCAAATAAACACCCGATCTGCGTGAAACCGACACCGAGTCCTTGCCATTACACAGCTCCCTCAAGGTGTACTGTGTTCTAAAAGCCACGAATATCCTATTCTCCCTCATGATCTTAGCTATACTCAACGAAACGGGACCCACGAACGGCAAACAGGCAGTGTACTTCTTAGGTGGATCTTGAGTTGGATACAATAAATGAAAACTAGCATCTCTGCGCTTTTTATTTAGTAATGAGTGGACCATACCTACGTTGTAGCCATTACTGTGTGCTATGTAACAAATGATAGACAATTTCTCATGAAAAGCCTGTGGGCTCAACGTCAGTACCCTGCTCAGTAAGCTGTGGAAAGCTGCCATTTTATGTTGCCATGGGTGGTTAGATGAGTAAGGGATAACAGTGTCTGTAAATGTAGGTTTCCTATAGATACGAAACTCATGAATACCATTCCTCCTAGTGATTGAAAGGTCTAAGAAATTGAGAGTGGAATCCGACTCCACTTCCAGTGAAAAATCAATTCTAGGGTGTACTGAATTCAACTTGGAGACGAGGATACTGAGCTGACGCTTTGTTCCCGTCCAGCAGATGATAATGTCATCCACGTATCTAAAGTAGTACATATCCTATTCTCCCTCATGATCTTAGCTATACTCAACGAAACGGGACCCACGAACGGCAAACAGGCAGTGTACTTCTTAGGTGGATCTTGAGTTGGATACAATAAATGAAAACTAGCATCTCTGCGCTTTTTATTTAGTAATGAGTGGACCATACCTACGTTGTAGCCATTACTGTGTGCTATGTAACAAATGATAGACAATTCCTCATGAAAAGCCTGTGGGTAAAAAAGTAAAATAGAATAATATAAAATAGCAAAAACAGTGTGGCTGAACTCTGAAATAAGGAGTTTGTTTAGAGTGAGAGACAGTTTGAAGTGGCATCTAAAGGTTCTACATTCTGAGTTGTCATTCAGTTTACACATAATAGAATTTGATTTGTTGGATCAGAAGGCACGAGATTTAGCTTCAAAATTTATGCACAAAAAATTTTTAATCCAATCAAAAAATTATTTAATCTAAGGGTGGGTAGAGGTGGACTTTTTGACCGAAGGGAGCAGGTGTTTTGTAATCATACATTTTACCCCAGAATCAGGAACCTTTCTAATATTCATCTCAACAACAGTGAGGTGTCCCTTTTAAATAAAGGCCTAAAATACTCCATACCTAAATCAATTAACAATAAAAAATCTTTCTAACTATTTCTAGCCTTTCCCAAACACTCAGCTTGAACCCTTTCTCACATAAACGTAAAACTTTAAAGGTGTTACTATTGTTCAAGGGATGACCAGTGTCAAGGAGGTGCTTCGCGAAGGGGAAACGCCGCCGTATGCTCCTTATATCTGATCTTAAAGGACCTGCCTGTCTGCCCCACATACTTCATATCACAGCCATCACAACTCAGCAAATAAACACCCGATCTGCGTGAAACCGACACCGAGTCCTTGCCATTACACAGCTCCCTCAAGGTGTTCTGTGTTCTAAAAGCCACGAATATCCTATTCTCCCTCATGATCTTAGCTATACTCATCGAAACGGGACCCACGAACGGCAAACAGGCAGTGTACTTCTTAGGTGGATCTTGAGTTGGAAACAATAAATGAAAACTAGCATCTCTGCGCTTTTTATTTAGTAATGAGTGGACCATACCTACGTTGTAGCCATTACTGTGTGCTATGTAACAAATGATAGACAATTTCTCATGAAAAGCCTGTGGGCTCAACGTCAGTAACCTGCTCAGTAAGCTGTGGAAAGCTGCCATTTTATGTTGCCATGGGTGGTTAGATGAGTAAGGGATAACAGTGTCTGTAAATGTAGGTTTCCTATAGATACGAAACTCATGAATACCATTCCTCCTAGTGATTGAAAGGTCTAAGAAATTGAGAGTGGAATCCGACTCCACTTCCAGTGAAAAATCAATTCTAGGGTGTACTGAATTCAACTTGGAGACGAGGATACTGAGCTGACGCTTTGTTCCCGTCCAGCAGATGATAATGTCATCCACGTATCTAAAGTAGTACAAGACATGAACGTTCCCAACTATGTGGTTAGTCTCGAACGCATCCATAAATATTTCAGCTATTAGTGGGCTCAGAGGCGACCCCATCGACAAACCATTTTTTTGCAGAAAAAAGTTGTTGTTGAACTGAAAATAATTCTGTGACATGCACAATTTTGTTAGGTTATAAATTTCTTCTATTTTATTAAAATTGATCCTTTTGATTGTTAATTTGTGTTTTAAAATATCTAAGACTTCATTGTAAGGTACGTTCGTGAATAAACTGTTCACGTCCAAAGACACAAGTTGAGCATTGGACGGTAACTTTATATTTTTGATTTTGTTTATGAGGTCAGTACTATTTTTTATAGAAAATTTTGGGTTAAAATCTATTGCTTCTTTAATGATTGTGTTCCAATACTTCGAAAAATTGTATGCTGGAGCCCCCCTATATGCGACAACAGGTCTAATCGGGCAACCTTCCTTATGTATTTTTGGAAGGCCGTAAAACAACGGACAACGAGGATTCATGTTTATCAAAGTCTTATGCAACGAAGAGTTCTCAGGGAATAAGTAAGTCGTGGATTTTATAGCAAGCTTCAGTTCAGCCTGGAACTTAGCTGTGGGATTAAAGGTTATATGTTGAAAATCATCAGACAAAATGATGTCATTGACCCTTGCTATGTAGTCCACCCTAGGGATCAAAACCACGGTGTTACCCTTATCAGCTTTGCTTAAAACCACATCCCCATCACTAAGTTTGTTGCGAATCGACTTTTGTACAGCCAATTCCGAGTTAAAAGTACCAGACAAACTAACAGAATCGATTTTTTGTGCTACCAATGCCTTTAACATTATGTCACCCCTATTTCTAATGATTGCCACCTCCGCATCCACTGTCAAAGGTTCTAAAGATTTTTTATTGTTAATTGATTTAGGTATGGAGTATTTTAGGCCTTTATTTAAAAGGGACACCTCACTGTTGTTGAGATGAATATTAGAAAGGTTCCTGATTCTGGGGTAAAATGTATGATTACAAAACACCTGCTCCCTTCGGTCAAAAAGTCCACCTCTACCCACCCTTAGATTAAATAATTTTTTGATTGGATTAAAAATTTTTTGTGTATAAATTTTGAAGCTAAATCTCGTGCCTTCTGATCCAACAAATCAAATTCTATTATGTGTAAACTGAATGACAACTCAGAATGTAGAACCTTTAGATGCCACTTCAAACTGTCTCTCACTCTAAACAAACTCCTTATTTCAGAGTTCAGCCACACTGTTTTTGCTATTTTATATTATTCTATTTTACTTTTTTACCCACAGGCTTTTCATGAGGAATTGTCTATCATTTGTTACATAGCACACAGTAATGGCTACAACGTAGGTATGGTCCACTCATTACTAAATAAAAAGCGCAGAGATGCTAGTTTTCATTTATTGTATCCAACTCAAGATCCACCTAAGAAGTACACTGCCTGTTTGCCGTTCGTGGGTCCCGTTTCCTTGAGTATAGCTAAGATCATGAGGGAGAATAGGATATTCGTGGCTTTTAGAACACAGAACACCTTGAGGGAGCTGTGTAATGGCAAGGACTCGGTGTCGGTTTCACGCAGATCGGGTGTTTATTTGCTGAGTTGTGATGGCTGTGATATGAATTATGTGGGGCAGACGGGCAGGTCCTTTAAGATCAGATATAAGGAATATACGGCGGCGTTCCCCCTTCGCGAAGCACCTCCTTGACACTGGTCATCCCTTGAACAATAGTAACACCTTTAAAGTTTTACGTTTATGTGAGAAAGGGTTCAAGCTGAGTGTTTGGGAAAGGCTAGAAATAGTTAGAAGAGATGCGGACACCTTACTCAATGAACAAATAGATTTTCACACGTCTCCCTTACTTAATCTGGTTGTAAACAGACACATTAGTTGGTTGTTGGTTTGTATGTGTCATTTGGCATTTCTACACAATTTGTTGAAAATTAAGAAGATGAAGTCTTGTATTGGTGAATACCTATTTTTGGGTACTTAGTTAGCAAGATCTGAGGTTTCTACCCACGTTAGTTATTGTGAAAAAATCCTACATCGCGATAATGAAATTTGCACACGTTTACTTATAAGCAAATATGTTCTAACCACAAATTTTGCTGTTCTCTCTGAGACAGTCTTGATAATGCTTCGTTTAGAGGCGAAACAATTGTCGACGTTTTGTTGACTTTTTAATCCTGCGAAAAATAGTGCTATTAAGAAATTTAAAATAAGTTTAAAGTTTGGATAGAAACAGGCGTTACTTGGCGAAAATCCATGACAAAGCAATGGTAAGTAAAATGTTTTAAGAAAAAACTTTTTAAAATTTATAATAGCATTAATTTTTCGCAGAATTAAAAAGACAACAAAACGTCGACAATTGTTTCGCCTCTAAACGAGGCATTATCAAGACTGTCTCAGAGAGAACAGCCGAACGTGAGAACGTGGGCTAAGTTTAAAGTGTTTTTTTTTAAATATTTTACTTACCATTGCTTTGTCATGGATTTTCGCCGAGTAACGCCTGGTTCCATCCAATATAAAATAATATTCAAATGGAAAAATTAAATCCATGGAGGAACCCGTTCTCCATATTAATTACCTGCTAAGTATTTTTAATAGGCATTATATTTCAACCTCATCATTAGATTTTTGAAAAACCAATAATCCTAGCTGGGAATCGAACCCATTTATTTAAAAAAAAAAAACATCCTATATTATTACACCATACGAGAGTGTTGCTATTAAAGATCTTATTCTGGAAGGTAGATTGTGAGTGGGATTTTTTCAAAATCAACGGGTTCGATTCCCAGCTAGGATTATTGGTTTTCCAAAAATCAAAATGAGGTTTTAAGTTTCATCAAAATCGGGCTCGTGACTCCTTGAGCATTTTTCGCTATTCCTTATAGTTTCGGATTTGGCCATCCAAACCTTGTCAAAAATTCACCCTGTATATTTGTTTGATATTTGACAGTACCGATGTAGATAACTTGATTTTGCTTTGGTTCTTTGGATCTAATCCAGAGTGTAAATTGTTTATGCAGTGTGTGTTGTAGTTTCACCAAGGTCTTAAAGGCCTAAGCCACCTGGTGCAACCGCCGATCAACAGACGAGGATCTGACCAACAGAAAAGTTCTTGGGGAATACATTTGCTGCCTACGTAGGATAAACAAAATTACTGGCGATACGTGGTAGTATATTATGCCTCTGCCTAGCCCTTTGAAACAACAGTCAACTTCCAACAAATTATGTCCTGTTACGACTTTTTGTCAGTTTGGAGCATTGTTTTTCCCAATTAGGATTTAAGCGTTGCTGTAGAAATCCTCGCTAGAAACATGCAGATGTCAACCATTTGTTATTCAAATTCATTCTGACGTCTCGTCTCAAACGCACACTGACATCGTGATGAATATGTAAAAATGATTATGGAAAAATTTGAGTAACGCTTAGAACGCATTGTTTTTTATGATTATTGTTGGATTCACTTATTGCCCGTGAGACTGCGTCAAAGAATTTTTATGGAAATATTAATTAATAAAGAATAACACGGAATGTATTTAACATACATACATATCCCCGATTGGGTAGGCAGAGGTGCCCACTTTTTGCAAATCTCAAAAAGGTTTTTAATGTTCGCGAGTTCTAGTGTTCGACCATCAATTTTGTAGCACAGCCTGAGGCACAACAGCTACCGCCTTTAGTGTTTGTGGTTATTTTCTTTTTGTTCTGATAGACATTGTTCCCAAGTATTTTTTTATATAATATGTAGGTAAATGTTTTAACATTATTTGGTAATTAAAATTAGGTGAGAGATCTACTACATGGGGCACACTAAAAGTTTTGCACTTCTAGCTATTTGAATTTCGAATGTTATATTTTTTTAAACGTTGCAACCTTAAAAATACAATTGGCGGGAAATCATTTGTCAATTGTTTTTTATCACACATCAAAGTTCTACGTATGCAACGAAAATGGAATTAAGTCGAAAAGATTTTAGAGCGATGATTTTTTATGATTTTAAAAGATCTCTCTCTCTGCAAGACTGTGCCGCTCGTCTTCAAAATGCATTTGGGAGAGAAGCACCTTGTTTGAGCACCGTGAGGCGATGGTTTGCTGAATTTGAGAGAGGTCGAGTTTCTTTACATGACGAATTTCGTGAAGGGCGGCCTTCAACTGCCGTCAACGAAAATAATGTGGCTACTGTTAAGCGGTTAATTGAAGAAAACCCGCGGATTACCTATGAGAGAATTCGAGGACGATTGGGGATTGGTATTAGTCAAATCCTGAAAATTTTACACGAAGAATTGAAAGTTCGGAAACTTTGTTGTCGTTGGATCCCTCATGAACTGACAGCGGAGCAGAAGCGGGCTCGCGTGGAATGGTGCTCACAGATGCTACTGAAGTACGACCACGGATATTCTAATGCTGTTTATGACATTGTCACAGGAGACGAAACGTGGATTTATGGTTTTGAACCCGAAAAAACACAGCAATCTTGTGAATGGGTGTTTGAAAATGAGAACAAGCCAACAAAAGTGAGGCAGGCGAGAAACGTTGGTAAAAAAATGATTGCGTTTTTTCTCTCAGCTACGGGTCCCATCTGTAGAATTCCACTTGAAGATCAAAAGAGTGTTAATGCCGAGTGGTATTCTAGGTACCATTTGTTTACCTAGGGTGTTAGAACAAGTTCTCGAAAGACGACCCAAAAGCCGCGTTCTCCTACATCATGACAACGCTTCTTCACACACGGCCAACAAAACAAAGTCATTTTTAGCTTCCGAAAAAGTACAACTCGTCACCCATCCTGCGCATAGCCCCAACCTACAACCCTGTGATTTCTGTATTTTCCCCAAAATCAAAGATTTGATGAGAGGTTTCACTTTTACCAACTCCGAAGAGGCAGTGATAGCGTTCAATCAGCACGTGGAAAACATGCCTTCAGATCTGTGGTCCTCCTGTTTTAAAAAATGATTCGATCGCATGAAAAAATGTTTAAAATGTAAAGGAGAGTATTTTGAAACCCAATAAACATAATATTTTGGTTTTAACATGTATTTTACGTATTTTAGGAACAAATATAATTTCACTGAAAATGAATCTATTAGGTAATATATATTGATCATACCCTAAAAGAAGTAGGCATGTATCAGTGCTTGCTGCTTAATTCGAAACTAGTCTTGTAAGTAGTCTTCACGCCATGGATATACCTAAGTAGGTACCTACCTCAATACCACTCAATACTCACCAACTCCAACTTTTTTTCAAGCAAATGGTCCGCGTTTGACATAGCCTCTAGTAACAGAAATTACCTGAACCGTGTCACCCTAAAAGGAAACTCCATTGTCTGATTCCGTATTTATCGTTTGCCATTGACTATGGTAAGATCCATTAGTATTGTTCGCGCTCTCATCTAAATGGTTAATGCTTGTACGAACAATTTACATTTAATTAAAAGCAAAGAAGATCGTTCGCTATTCGTTGTTTTCGCTTTCAGGATGTTGTTGTGATCTTATTTTATTTGTTCGCTCGACCCTGACGATGGACGGGAGTGAATTGACAAAGATTCCGTTACGCTTTTTAAATGTAAATAAAATTTATTTTCCTCGGCGAACAACCTAACTCGGAGCTCTATCTATACTGTACAGTTGTGTTTTGTGGGATTTACTTCCTTTGAAATATACTTTGAAATATTTTATGAAAATTCTAAGTTTTCCTTAAATTTGCCGTATATCATTACTTGCCAGAATTTGATCCAGAACAGCAACACTATCGTATGGTGTAATAATAAAGGATGCGATTTTTTTTCTAAATCAATGGGTTCGATTCCCAGCTAGGATTATAGGTTTTAAAAAAATCTAATGATGAGGTTTTAAGTTTCATCAAAATCGGGCTCGTGACTCCTTTGAGCATTTTTCGCTATTCCTTATAGTTCTGGATTTGGCCATCCAAGCACACTTGAAAAATTCAACCTGTATATTTGCTCACACGTTGCAGGATTTCATAATTTTCGAAAAAAATCTTGTGAATGTGGCATTGGTGTTATGCAATAATGTGTTATAGGTGTACCTATTACGTTACGTATAGACGCAAAGTCAGACTTTACTCACTTGAATTTATAATAACACACCAAAGTCTTAAGAAATGGTCACCCATCCTAAGACCGGCCCGGTTAGTGTGTTTGTGTTAGTGTGTATAAATCTGTAGGGATGTGTAAATGAGAAAATATAATTAAAAATAAAATAAAGTAAAAATTATTAAAATATACATATTATATAACATTATACCAGGCTCGAACAAATACTGAAATTGCAATATTATCTGAACTTTAATAGCAATAGTTTACCAAGTAATATTACTGTTGATAGTCATTTAAGATAGTAGCTGTATGTTTTAGCTTTTAAACAATGACACCTAATCTAATTATTTTCATTATTTGTTTCAGGTACATGGCTTCTTTGACCTACTTCTCTATTGCCGGTAAATCAAATTATTTTTAGGAAGTAGCAAGTGTATAACGACTGATGTGTGTTGTCCTAAAATATCAAATAAAATCAAATACACTTTATTGTACAAACAAAAAGCAGATTGCTAAAAGCGATCTCTTCCAGACAACCTTTGGATGGATAGCGAGTGTAAGATATTAAAATATGACATTACATTACAATAATCACGCTATAGGTACGTCCATTTCTAACTCTAGGCAAAGAAAAGAATAAATCGATGTTTATAGAAGGGTCTGCGAAATCAAATAGGATAATTAAGTTGAGGAAAATTTCGGATGAAAGTGGAATCAGAAAACTCTGGATAATGTTGATATTAATGGACGGAAGTCACCAATAATTATTGTTCGTAACCACTTACACAACAGAAAATTATTAGCAAAATTAGTCCAGCATTCATGTGTGTTGTCGTAACCATCTTAAATAAATCTTAAATCTTAAATAAATAAAAATAAATATATTAGGACAATTCACACAACATCTAGTCTCAAACTAAGCAGAGCTTGTGATATGAGTACCAGATAAACTGATATAAATACTTATATATACATTTTTTTGTAATTACATACATATTATACATAAGAAACATCCAGACTTCGGTACAAACGTATCTGTCTTCACACAAAGTTTGTCCCGACCGGGAATCGAACCCGAGACTCCGACGTCGAAAGCGGATCTACTACCGACCACGCCACCGAAGCAGTCAAACCATCAGGAGAAAAGGGATTTATTTTAATATTATACGTATTGATATTTGGAACTATAGATAAAGTGAGATACTAGCCTGCATACAGAGATATCAAAATAATTTAAAGACCATCACAATATCGAAAACGAAAGTTGATTTTTGCGACTTGCCTAAAAGGGTATCTTAAGTACAGAATCCCACAGACATTATCGTGAAGGTACCGACCTTTCCCTTAAGGTGAGCACTTTTATATGTCCATGAAACCTTACGAGTACAATAAAACACGATTGTTTTCCATTAACATCGACGTCCACCGCCTTTGTAACTAAAAAATAAATATCCATTTATTTTAGAACTGTTATAAAAATAATCTTTGGACGTGACAAAGCTTTAAAACACTCCTTGATGAAGAGAAAAACTAGTTTGGTAAACGAATATTTTATAATAATATGTCTAAGTGCCTTTGTTTAATATTCCATAATACTCTAACCCCGCTAAATTTAGGTTCAAAATATAGGTAAAAATAAACTTTTCCGCCTATGCTCTTATGGGGCACTGGAACTGGAAAATTAAACCTTGTATACCTACGTAGGTATGTAGTACTATTACTGAGAAATTTTGTCCCAGGAAAGAGGTGCATTCTCAAACTATGTCCTTATTACGAAGACATGTATGAACCAAATATGACGACGCCTAGGTCACCGAGGGAGTAGTGAAAGTTGCATTGCACGCTCACATTTTCCAGTAATTGAGCGAAGCGAGCCGAAGGCGATCGGAGCTCTCAACGGGTGACTCAAATTACGATTTATGTTAAATTGTTTCTCGGCGAATACTCGGCCGATTTCGGATTTTCTTGCACTCATCAAAAGCTTACAGAATTGCCCAGGTTCTTACGAAGCCAGAATTTTGAATTTCGATCAAATTTCTTCATTTATTTTCATTTTCAGTATATTAGTGACAGAGTCAATATACTGAAAATGAAAATAAATGAAGAAATTTAAAACTTTTAAACAACTAAATATAAAAAATACCGAGGATCTTTGGGGCATTTCAACTAATATAATAAAATCAATAGTGCCCGCTATAGCGCCTCACCTTGCATTCATATTCAATAAATGTATAGATGAAAATCAGTTTCCTAATCTTATGAAGTACAGTAAAATCATTCCTTTATTTAAAGCAGGAGATAAAAGTGATCCTTCAAATTTTCGACCTATTTCCATACTCCCAACCCTCAGTAAAATTTTTGAAAAAATTATATTTAATCAATTGCTTTCACATTTTACAGACAATAAGTTACTTCATAACAAACAGTTTGGTTTCACTAAAGGCAGGAACCCAACGGATGCAGGAGTTGCACTTGTGAAACATATATTTGATGCTTGGGAGGAAAAGCAGGATGTCATTGGTATATTTTGTGATCTATCAAAAGCTTTTGATTGTGTTGATCATGAGACTTTGCTACTAAAATTAGGTTATTATGGTGTTTCGAACAGCTCACTTGGCTTAATCGAGTCTTACCTCACTGGTAGAGTACAAAAAGTAAACATTAATGGCACCGACTCTTCTGGCGCCTCATTATTCATGGGAATACCCCAAGGCTCGATATTAGGACCCCTTTTATTCTTAATATACGTAAACGATCTTCCTTATTTCACTAAAAATCTTTGTGAGATAGTATTATTTGCTGATGACACATCATTAATTTTTAAAAGTGATAGACAAAAAGTAGCACTTGACGATGTAAATAATACCCTTTCAGAAATATTGCATTGGTTCACAAGTAACAACTTGCTGCTCAATGCGAAGAAAACAAAATGTGTAAAATTTACTATGCCCAATGTTAGACAGGTGGATACTCATATTACTATGAATAATGAATTAGTTCAAATAGTCAATACCACAGTTTTTCTTGGGATAACTCTAGATAGTAAACTACAATGGGGTCCTCATATCACAGCCTTGGCATGAAGACTTAGCTCAGCTGCCTATGCGGTTAGAAAGATAAGGTCACTGACTGACGAAAAAACTTACTTTCATAGCGTTATGTCATATGGTCTGCTGCTGTGGGGCTCAGCTGCCGATATTGAGACAATATTCATATTACAGAAACGAGCTATACGAGCAATATATAGACTCGTGACTCGCTGAAAGAACTATTTAAAGAAATTAATATTTTAACAGTTGCTTCTCAATATGTTTACGACAACATCTTATATGTACGGAAGAACATAGATCTCTTCAAAAAAATTTCCGATAACCATAATTTTAATACAAGAAATAAAAATAAACTGGCAATGACAAATATTAGACTTCATAAAGTTGGTAATTCGTTTGTAGGCAAATGTATAAAAATTTATAATAAAATTCCTCAGAATTTGGTTGACATGCCTCTTAATAAGTTTAAAATAGTAGTTAAAAAATATTTGATGATGAAAGGCTACTATAATGTAGACGAATCTTAATGATAAAAATGCATGGTCACCCTAATCTTCTGTTGTTGGCCACTCGTATAATACAATATAAACTAATTGTAACAATGTAAACAAAACAATATTAAAAAAGAAAATGGATAATCTACCTGAGTTTCTTGCTGGTCTCTTCTCAGGAGAACCAACTTACCGAACCAGCGAAAGAATCATTTTCTAATGGTTATTTATGTACCTACTTACTTAATTTAGTATTTTTATAATATTACTTGACAAAATTGTAAAATTTTGACATTCATATGTGCTCTTTATGTGCCTAAACTGAATAAATGAAATTGATTATTTGATTCTTCTTAAATAAAACTAATTTAATTGATGGTAAAAATTCCCATAGCGTTTTTTTTTTAATTTTTTTATTTTGGGTTCGCCAAATTGACGCCGCCCGCCTGGTGGTAAGTCGTGACGACGTCTAGCGATTGTGGGCCACTCTCACAGCACATAATACGACGACCTACTGATGTGCCTCTTCACGCTCCGCTTAAAGAACCCATGATTATATGTGGGAGGAAACACGTGCAAAGGCAGGGCGTTCCAGGCCGCTATAATTCGGCAGAAATGAACGTTTAAAACGTTCGGTTCTCGCGAACATGCTATCCACTGTGTGGGAGTGGCATCTCTGCCCGGCACGCGTTGTTCAGGATCTGAAGGAAGAGGGATCAGATTGAAGAGCTCTTCAGAACGCGCAATGAAAAAAAATACTTTGACAGAGTTATATCGCTTTGAATCAAAACTCGCTTCGCTCAAATATATGCTGCAGCGTAACGGTACGTTTCGCGACTGCGGCGACCTAGTTTTATGGTCTCACGTAGTAGGGTGCAAGCTTAGATTAAAAATACTATAGATATTGGATTCAGTACAAATACAACGCGGAATCTTGGCACTCGAATACTATATAGGTAATTATTACACATACCATCTATAAAATAAACAAGATTGTACATTGATGGACATAGATGGACATAGAAATAATTAATAATAAATAATACAAAAGCATCAATGTACAGCGCTGTTGTCGCATCCCTCGAAATTCAGCAAGCGGAATAGGAACTTGGTATGGATTCCATGCGCTAAGGTTATAAAAGGAATGTGGAGCACATTGCATATAAAACTTTTTTTTAATGAAATACGATGAGAAAGATAAACTTAAATTCACAATATTTTTGTATTTCAAAGCAATGAGTTTGCTTAAACTATTCTTAAAATATTAAGAAAGAAATTATAAATAGATCACAAAAACACTAACACACAACGCTAACCTTAATAGCGCGATGTAGAAATTATGAACATGATATGAAGCAAAAATTCGATGTTGTCGGTAGTGGTCATCGTAGCTCAGTTGGTCAGAGCAGTCCCCCTGTTAGGGAAAGGCCGTGGGTTCGAGTCCCGCCGATGACATCAGTTTTTGTGATCTATTTATAATTTCTTTCTTAATATTTTAAATTCACATTGTTTTATTCACGTATAAATAAACGTATAAAATAAATTATATAAAAGATTACAAAAACGCTAGTACGAAATAAAGACCAGAACACGTGGTCTGGAGGTCCTCAACCGGGGGAATGTCGTCACCTTTTGGCGGCGAGGGGGGGAATCGATCGTAGACGTAACGTTCGCATCCCCTGACCTCGCCCGCCGTATTACAGGCTGGCGCGTGGAGGAGGGTGAGGAGACGCACTCGGACCATCGGTACATCCGGTTCGATGTCGTCCCCTCACCTGACCTCCCACAGCCGGTAGCAAATCCCACGGATCCGCGTTGGGCACTTCACCATCTTGATCGGGAAGCTCTCCTGGAGGCATCCATCGTGCAGGCCTGGATTCCGGCACCGGACCGGCCTGCCGATGTGGATGCCGAGGCGGAGTGGTTCAGGAGAGCCATGTCGCAAATCTGTGATGCGGCGATGTCTAGGGTTACACCCAGACCGGCCAGGAAGCAGGTGTACTGGTGGTCGCCGGAGATTGCAGAGCTGCGCGCAGCATGCATCTCCGCCCGCCGCCGGTACACCAGGTTTCGCCGGAGGCATCGCCGCCCAGACGACGCGGCAGCCCGAGAGGCGGATCTTTATCAGGCATACAGGGAGGCCAAAGGTATTCTCCAGGAGACGATAAAGCGGGCCAAGACGGCGGCCCGCGAGGAGCTCCTGGAGACCCTGCAGCAGAACCCATGGGGGCGCCCGTACCTACAGGTCAGGGAGAAACTCCGACCTAGGGCGCCCCCACTGACCCAGAGTCTCCAGCCGCAGCAGCTGGAGTGGGTCATGGGCTCCCTGTTTCCGACGAGCGCGGAGGAGCACGTCCCTCCGCGCATGGCTCCGTCTCTGCCCGACGCGGATAGCACCAGCGAAGACGACGTACCCGAAGTCAGCGTGGGGGAGCTAGGTGCGGCAGTACTCCGGGTTAAACACCGGAAAATCACTGCCCCCGGACCCGACGGCATTCCTGACCGTGCATGGGTCCTGGCCCTCGAAGAACTCGGGCCTCGACTGATGGGGCTCTTTAGCGCATGCCTCGAAAGGGGCCAGTTTCCCAAGGTGTGGAGGACGGGGAAACTGGTCCTGATCCGTAAGGCGGGGCGGCCGGTGGACTCACCGTCCGGATACCGGCCGATCGTGTTGCTCGACGAGGTGTGTAAGCTCTTTGAGCGAATTATCGCGGAACGCCTCGTCGAGCATCTCACGAGTGTGGGGCCAGACCTGGCGGATAACCAGTTCGGTTTCCGTCGGGGACGCTCCACCGTGAGCGCGATCATGCGCGTGAAGAGCCTGACGGAGGAAGCAGTCTCGCAGGGCAAGGTGGTGGTGGCGGTGTCTCTTGACATCGCCAACGCGTTCAACACCTTGCCATGGAGCTGCGTTAGGGAGGTGCTCGTGTATCACGAAATGCCTCTCTACCTCCGTCGTATTGTCAGGGCCTATCTCTCGGAGAGGACCATAGCTTTCCCCAGCTGGCTCGGGCCAGCTCGGCGAGATGTGTCGTGCGGTGTTCCACAGGGGTCGGTCCTGGGGCCGCTTATTTGGAACATCGGCTACGACTGGGTGCTGCGGGGTGCGTTGCCTAGGGGCGTCGGCGTAACGTGCTACGCTGACGATACCCTCGTCACGGCGCGGGGTGCAACGTACCAGGAGGTAGCACTCAAGGTCACGACGGGTGTTGCTCGAGTCGTGGGTCGGATACGGCAGCTGGGACTGGAGGTGGCCTTGCACAAGTCCGAGGTTCTGTGTTTTCACAGACCTCCACGGTCCACCCGAAGGTTCCAGCATAAATGTGGGAGGCGTTAACATCGGCATCAAGCCCTCGATGAAGTACCTAGGGATCGTACTTGATAGCCGATGGAACTTCGGACCACATTTCCGAAGTTTGGTCCCCAAGGTGACGCAGGCATCGGTCGCGCTTTCGCGACTGATGCCCAACCTAAAGGGACCCAACGCTTCCTGCAGGAGACTGTACCTGGGGATCGTGCGGAGTATGGCCCTATTCGGGGCTCCCGTATGGGCGGATAGGTTGGCGGTCAAGGGGAACGTGACTCTGTTAAACAGACCACTTCGAACCTTGGCCGTCAGAACCATACGGGGGTACCGCACGATCTCTGGAGAGGCTGCATGTCTCCTAGCCGGGACCCCTCCATGGGACCTGGAAGCGAGAGCCCTTGCGTCATTGTTCCAATGGCGCAAGGAGGCGCTGGAGCGGGACCACAGGCCTGCGTCTCGAGAAATCGAGGACCAGCGGTCCCAACTTGACCCGGTGCGACTTCAGCAACCCAAGTGGGGTACCACCATCATCGCGGCGGTGAGACCGATCATGGACGATTGGCTGCAGAGGCAGCATGGTGACCTCACGTACCGTGCGACGCAGATCGTTGCCGGGCATGGATGCTTCGGTAGCTATCTGTTTCGCATGCATCGTGAGGTCACACCCCGGTGTCAACACTGCGAGGTTTCCGACGACGACACCGCACTCCACACGTTGGTGGAGTGCGGTGTCGGCGTGGGCGAGTCAGCGCCGCGACCTCGTAGTGGGTCTGGGCGTGGATACCCTCTCGCTGGAGACCATGCTTCAAGCCATGGTCTCCAGCCGGAGTAGGTGGAACGCGGCCGTGTCCTTCTGCGAGCAAGTCATGCTCGCGAAGGAGGCGGCTGGGAGGGAGAGGGAGCGTACCCTCCCCGCCGAGTTCCGTAGTCGGCGGCCAGGGCGCCCCAGACTCCGCGACTACGCCCAAGACTATCGACCTCCATGATCGGGGCCTGAGGACGGCGGGATCGCCATCCGCCGTCCTTACAGAAGCAGGCTAGAAGGGTTGCGTGCTGCGGGGCCTTTGCCCCATAGCACGCAACCAGATTCACTCACTGACGCGGAATAAAACCCTTCCCCAACGACGCGGGATTCTCGTCCCGACCCAACACCCGAAGAGACCACAGAGGTGGTCAAAGTCCGCCGGACGCCACTGGACATACCCTCTGCTAGTAACCAGAGACGCCCGGCAACGGACGTTAGAGCGGCCGCGGCCTTGGGCCGCGGAATTTAAAAAAAAAAACAAAGTACGAAATAAAATCAACAATTATATTTTCACACACAACCTGTAACCTAAAAAAAACAATCAATCAAATAAATTTATGGGTACCTATGGAGTGGCTTCGGCCCCTACGTGGGTACCAGGTGGTACACAGTGTTGGTCCGGGGGGGTACCACCGTGCAGCTGTGCTAAAGCCCCCCAAGTAACCCAGCCCAGGCTGGGTTGCGTTAGGGGTTCAGCAGCTGCACCGCCGGGCCCGGGGCGATGTATGGTGCAACAGGCATGGGACCAGTGGGGGCGAAACGGAGTCTAGTGTGGGTGTTGTGGGTCGATTCGCCGGCCAGGGAGACCCTTAGCAACGGCGTTGCCGCGGCCGTCCGCAACACAGTCATGGGGTCCGCCTGGGACCAACCACCCCAGGAGGCTGCCCCACATGTTGCGCATAATCCTGATGTGAGATCGCCGCACCGGGTGGTAACCGGTGTGGGGTAGCGGCGGCCTTGCATCAGGGGGGTTTGGGAGCCCTTCCGTCCGGCAAGTCGGCTCCGACCTAACCACACGGTTCTAGACAAAGCTAGCCCCTGCGCTTTGTCACTTACTGCTGCACCAAATGTCGCCCTGTCTTCACGCTTCTTCTTCAAAATCTACAATGGCAGTGCAACAAAAAGAAATAAACGTTACACAGCGGCCCTAGGAAACCCCACAACTTCACATTTCGAGGTGGAGTTCACTAACGTCCGTGGACTCCATGCGAACCTCGATACCGTCCACCACCACCTTGAGACGGCACGGCCCGCCGTGATGTTCCTCACGGAGACACAAATACGCCGCCCTGACGACACGTCTTACCTGTGTTACCCCGGCTATGTCATCGAGGAACAATTTCGAGACAAAGCCGGGGTGTGCGTGTTCGTTAGGGCGGATGTTTGCTGCCGCCGGTTGCGCTGCCTAGAGAACCCCTCCAATTCCGTCCTTTGGCTGCACGTAGACCATGGCTCTATGAGCCAGATCTACGTGTGCGTCTACCGATCCCACACAGGGGATTCTGAGACAACAAAGCTCTTCCAGTACCTCAGCGAGACGGCTGATGAAGCGCAGGTGCGGTTCCCGAACGCTGACCTAGTATTTCTGGGGGACTTCAATGGCCATCACATTGAATGGCTGGGGTCCCTCAAGACTGATCATGCGGGTAGAGCCGCCCATGCGTTCGCTCTCTCCCACGGTCTGACCCAGATGGTATGCGGGATCACCCGGATGCCAGACAGGTCAGATCACGCGCCCGCTCTGCTGGATCTACTGCTGACGAGTCGCCCAGCCCAGTACAGTGTTTCGGTAGGAGCCCCACTGGGTAGTTCCGACCACTGTGTTGTTCACGCTGGCATGAAGGTGTCACCTCCTGCACGTCCTGTACAAACGTCACGACGACTATGGCACTACTCGTCAGCGGATTGGGACGGTCTACGCGATTATTATGCGTCCGTCCCCTGGAGCCAGCGCTGCTTTGTAGGAAAGGCTCCTTCGGATAGTGCTTCTGCTATTGCTGGCGAGATCAGTTTAGGGATGGATTATCACATCCCTTTCACTGATGTCGCCAGTATCCGCGGAGCCCGTCCCTGGTTCGGGCGAGATTGTGCCAAAGCTGTTCGACAAAAACAGTCGGCATATCGCGCCTGGATCAGGGCCCGGGCTGTGCGCGACCCAAACGTGGGCCACCTCAAAGCAGCGTACAACCGGGCCACAAAGTCGAGTAAGAGGGCCTTTAAGAGAGCGGATGCCCAGCGCGTCGCGCGGCTTGGTCAGGAGCTCACTTCCCATCCCACGGGCAGCCGTGGATTCTGGCAACTGGCCAAAGCCGTGCAATCTAACTTTTGTCAGCCCTCGCTGCCACCGCTGCGTTACCCAGATGGAACACTGGCTCACAAAGCCCAAGAGAAAGCGGATATGCTCGCAGACCTCTTTGCGGCTAATTCCCGGGTCGACGACCGTGGCCTGCAGCCCCCCGCCATCGCCAACTGTGGCCACACAATGCCTGATATTGTTATCAGGCAATGTGATGTACGGGCAGTGCTGCGGTCACTCGACACGCGGAAAGCCAGTGGCTCTGACGGCATTCCGGCGGTGGTGCTACGAAAATGTGCAGCTGAGTTGCCTCCAGTATTAACGCGTCTGTACCGCCTGTCATACTCTTCAGGGCTCGTGCCGGAGGTCTGGAAGGAGGCGAACGTACAACCGATCCCCAAGAAAGGGGATCGGTCCGATCCCCAAGAAAGGGGATCGGTCCGATCCAGACAACTATTGACCCATAGCTGTCACCTCAGTCATTTGCAAGGTGCTTGAGCTCCTTATAAATAAGCACCTAGAGGATCACTCGCTAATCAATGATCGACAATACGGCTTCAGGCCAAAGCGATCAACGGGTGATCTTCTGGCATTCGTAACGCATGTCTGCGGTGGGGCTATGGAAAGGCACGGCGAGTCCTTGGCTATTAGCCTGGACATCGCCAAAGCCTTCGATAGGGTCTGGCATGCTTCGCTCCTTTCCAAGCTTCCGGCATATGGTCTACCTCCTCAACTGTGCAGCTGGATTGCCAGCTTTTTAAACGAGCGCCGAGTGCGGGTCCTCTGCGATGGCCAGGCTTCTCGCTTCTTGCAAGTGAATGCCGGGGTACCGCAGGGGTCCGTACTATCACCAACTCTCTTTCTTCTGCATATCAATGATATGCTATCCCTCGGGAACATTCATTGCTATGCAGATGACAGCACACTGCACGGGAGTTACTCGGTTCGTCCGACGGCGGGGCGATCTGAGAATGAGGAGGAGAGACGACGACTCGTGGCTGATCTTGACCGTAACCTCGACAGTATCTCTCAATGGGGTACCGAGAACCTGGTCGAGTTCAATGCCCGCAAAACACAGGCGTGTGCATTTACTGCGAAGAAATCCCCTTTCCTTCCCCTACCCTCTCTTCAGAATGCATTATTACCAATGAAGGACAACCTTGATATCCTTGGCATAGACGTTCGTCGAGAGCTCAATAATAAAAACTACATCGAAATATGTATAGGGCTAGCTTCGCGGAAACTAGGAATACTGAATAAGGTAAAGAGATTCTTTACACCGGACCAGAGGTGTCTGCTGTACAAGACGCAGATTAGACCCTGCGTCGAATACTGCTCTCACCTCTGGGACGGCTCCGCGAAGTATCTGCTGGACGCTCTCGACGCTATGCAGCGACGGGCTATCCGTATTATAGATTGTCCGGAGGTAACGGGAAGCCTTGAGCCGCTAGTTCAGCGCCGAACAATAGCTTCCTTGGCCGCATTCTACCGTATTTACCACGGCGAGTGTTCTGAAGAGCTCTTCAATCTGATCCCACCCTCTTCCTTCCGATCCCGAACGACTCGTGCCGGGCAGAGATGCCACCCCCACACAGTGGATAGCATGTTCGCGAGAACCGAACGTTTTAAACGTTCGTTTCTCTGCCGAACGATAGTGGCCTGGTACGCCCTGCCTGTGCACGTGTTTCCTCCCACATATAATCCTGGGTTCTTTAAGCGGAGCGTGAAGAGGCACATCAGTAGGTCGTCAAGTTGAGGGCCACTCTCAATAGTAATGTGTGCTGTGAGAGTGGCCCACAATCGCTAGACGTCGTCACGACTTACCACCAGGCGGGCGGCGTCAATTTGGCGAACCAAATATAAAAAAAAAAAAAAAAAAAAACATACCTACAATCGCTTGAGGACCTACATATATCGCTGGAGTCTGCAAAATATACTTTAAAAATTAGGTAATAATAACAAACCTCATTAGTGTATTTTTACATCTGGTAGTACCTATCTGTATGTATGTCCAAGTTCAGTATTAAAACCGTATCTATATTCATCCCTGGGTAAACGGAGTTAGAGAAAGTTTACGGGTCAAGGGCCGTTGAATCCTCAACATATTCCAGCGGAGTGCGCTTAGCTTGACGATATTCATTTAAAACATTTCATTTATGAAACTAGACAGACAACGTTCAAAGTTTGTTTCATAAATATATTACTTATTTTATCGCCCGCAACTTCGCTCGCTCTCAAAATATCGATATTTTCTTGTTTTTTTGTCACATTTTCCATTGCTGGTCCGCCCTATCGGTCGTAGGATTAAAGCCTGTAGCGTTCCTTAATAAAATAACTATTCAACACAAAAATAATTAGGAAATTCGTGCTAGTAGTTTTAGATTAGCACGTTCATACAAACAAACCAATAAAATCTTTAACATTGTCACACTAGATTGTAAAACATACGGTGGTTCTGTAACTTTTATATTTTTAGTACAAGATAAGGGTCCTGTCAAGTTAAGGGACTAGATTCAGCCAATGTGTTGAAAACAACAAATAAAAAAAATGCATGGCTGTTTATTTCGGCTGTCAGATTTCATTATTATTAGTATTAAAAGCACAAAACGGATCTTTTTAAAATTTCTCAGACAGATAATTAAAGAGGCTGTTTCTAATGGTTACGGCTCATTAGCTGTTTTTTTAAGTCTCTTAACTAAACCCTTTGACTTGTTCATCTTTAATTCTATTTAAAACATTTTGTATAAAATCACTTTTGGCGATCAGTAAGTCCTTTTGAGATTTCTGATGGAATTAAACAATCTTCGGTTACAACAAAATTAGACTGTAATATCTTTTTAGGATTCCGTCCAAAAATTAAACGAGAACCCTACTACTGACACTTCGCTGTCCGTTAACTGTCCGTCTGTTGGTCTTGGGCTGTATCTCATGAACCGTGATAGTTAGAAATTTAAAATTTACCTAATTACATACTAAAAATATTTACAATTACAAAATATCGTTTAAAAAATCCTCCGCGTCATTGCCGACTAGGAAGGTTTCCAGAATGCTGGCTGTGTTGCCACGTTGGATGGCGATACTTATTCTTTGGGCCAGAAAATAGCCAGCTTTCTGGTCCTGAGAAGCATCGATTAAGCGTTTAGCAATGTCTCTATAAAGGCGGCGAGCACTCGGACCTCATGACCCTAGTGTCTTAACCCCTTAACGGCTCAAATAATGTAACTACCTGCTAGGATAGCATATTTACGCCGTTTGAGGCCTTCAGCCGCTGTAGCAGCAGCGCCGGCACATCCGGATGTGCTTGGAAGGTGTGAAGGTGCTAAGGTGTCAACGCATGTAGCGTCCCACACCAAAGGTTTTCCCATCTTCTACTCCAAAGGTGCAATGATGCGGAGATACACAAGGTGTACCCAGCCGAAGGCAAGTGGAAATGCGGAAGGTTGTGTCGTCCAACATTGTACCGATGTGGGGCGATGGGAGCGCCTGAATCCATAACCCTTACTCCCATTCTCCAACAGCTATAATAGGCGTGCACGCTCTGAAATATTGACAAAAGTGTCGACGTAAGGGCAAGTCAGTGTCGGGGCAAGACATCCTTCAAGCATTTATAACATCGGTCTTGCATCGCACCTCGGAATCAATCAGTGTATTTGCCAAAATTTTCCTAACTAATTCACGGATAATGTACTCGTATTTCTGTTACAAACAACAAATGCTAAAAAACAGAATATAATAAATATTTACGGGGGCTCGCTCCCATACAACAAACGTGAGTTTTTTGTTTTAGTATGCAACGCTTTGTGCGCGAGTCCGACTCGCACTTGGCCGGTTTTAGAGTTTTCGAAACAAAAATCTCTTATACAACAGTAATGTCCGTCCGTCCGTCCATCCGTCCGTCCATCCGTCCGTCCATCCGTCCGTGAACAACTTTCAACTCGAGAACGGTAAGAGCTAGAGACTCAGTGTAAACGCCAATCGACTTAGCATGGTCAAAGACCTCTAAAATTAACTTGACCTTTGACCTCTGATCTCAAGGTTAAGGTCAAAACGAGGTCAAATCGAGAACGGTAATAGTTAGAGACTCAAGATCAGCTGCAATCAACTCAGCATGGTCAAATACCTCTAAAATGAACTTTTACCTCTGATCAAGGTCAAAGACATTTTTTAGATTTTATGAAAAAAACTTTCGAAATCTCTAAAATATATGGCAAATTTTTGCAATTTTTTAACTTGTTTTATTATAGCTTCCTACGAGTAGCACAACTTAAAGTTTGAGTTCGAGGTTCGACGCTGACTAAGTATTTTTAAAGAAAGACCTCACATAAAAGCACCTCAACTCAGAAAAATATATCTGTAGATCATACGAATATTTGACCAGACCCGGTGATCGAATTCAGGACCTCAGGGCTGACAGTCTCAGCTTGGACGTACCAACTACGCCATCGTCAGCAATCATTATTAAACATTCAACAAAACTTCCTTCCATTTCAAATATTTCACGAAACTGACCACACATAACCATCCATCTACGCTGAAAAAAATGTAAACTCAAAACTAGGCAACTGTTTGACCGGGCTAGAAGGCTGTTCCGACGTCATTACGGCTCGGAAATAGGTACTTTTCCCCTCGTTAGCAAGGGGAGCGCTGCCCCCACCCGAAGCTATTAAACTACCTTCATAGTGTAGCTATCTTATACCTATGCTATTCCGTAAATGACAAGTTTATTGCAAATAGGTGTTGTACTACTTTTTTACAATAAATTTACAATATAATGTAGTATTTTGTGTGTTTATTTGATTAAACTCTATATTTAGTTAATATTCAAACACACTCACATTAAGCTTGTTATCATAGATCTTAAGTTATTGTGTTGTATGTTGTAACTTTAGTTTATTGTTTGTTTTTGGACTTATACTTGCAAACTGTTCATAGATCATAAAAGGTCTGTAGGAAGAGCGGGTTCTCGTGATTATATATATATATATATATATATATATATATATATATATATATATATATATATATATATATATAAATATATATATATATATATATAAATATATATATATATATATATATATATATATATATATATATGTATCTTCTGGATATTATAATGAAGAGAGGTTTAATAATATTTCAATGTAACCACACCGCATTGTCAAATCTTTGATCAAAGTCTCCATACCCTTTGAAGAGGTGTTCTGTAAATCAAAATATTTGATCCCATGTTCCGTACGTACATATTTCAATTAAATATGTTGATTAAATGGGATACCACGATACCACGCGATTATACCAAGGTAATCGAACATTTCCTGTTATATTGGGCGGTTTCTGGTTGTACAATTTACAAACTGTTATTTGGAGTTAGGGTATTTTTCCATATGTTTGACTGAGCGAGCGAAGCGTCTCAGTTTTAACTCGAGGACTGGCCGATTTGGCGTTGTTGGTATGTGTGTCAGTTCCGGTCTACAGGCCGCATTTTTCAGCCGATTTTCATGTAATTTGGCACAAGTGTTCTTTGTTGCATGGCGCAACTTTTGTCGAAGGAATTTTTCGATTAGGGGGAAAATGGGGGAGAAATGGGGGTAAAATGCGAAAATAATGCGAGCGTTCACAGAACCAGTTTAAATATGTATCACCCCTATATCACTGTGGGGTCGGAAGTTGCGTTACACACTGATATTTTCCCAGTAGTATTGATGTTCCCACGTAATACGGACGGTCCCAATTGCAAAACGACTTATGGTAAAAAACCCCAATATTCCCAGGTCTTACGCTGAACGCGAACCATCGACAGTTCTATTACAAGGGGAATGCTCTCCGCCGGGTGCCACTGAACCGCCGGGCGCCACTGGAACCCGCCGGGCGCCACTGGAACCCGCCGGGCGCCACTGGAACCCGCCGGACGCCACTGGAAATACCTTCTGCGTGTGCACCAGAGACGCAACGGACGTCAGAGCGGCCGGGGCTTTTGGCGGCGGAATAAAAAAAAACTGGGGAATGCTCTAACTATAACATTCAGCCAGTCAGTCTTCGGACGTTTTTGTGATATATTTAATGAAATATTTGGGAAAAGTTTAACATCTCTGTCTACCCTTTTGGACATACGTAATTTTGTGGGTGTGTAGGTATGTGTAACAAGATAATTATGGAACGCTATCAAAGAGTTTCAAGTTCATAATACCTATGTAAGGCTTACACAAATGTGGAAAAATATTTTACTTGTCCTACGAACCCAAATTGTAATTTACATCATGCTACTTTAGACTTTACTCCACATATTTTAAGACATTTTTGCAATGCACTCGTAAGGCTACCTTTTAAAAAAAATATCCCTTCTTAATTAACGTTCGGTAGAATAGAAAGCTGTGATTGTTTTTTTTCTACGGTCCCTTACTGTTCAGTATTGTTCATTTAAGTACCAGTTTAATTTCTGTAGTATTAATTTGTAAGGGTGCTGGCGATTATGAAGCTTAATTGGAACCTTTGTGCTAGTACAGAAGGGGAAATGGATTTACTCAAGTCTTTAAATTCCACCAAGTATTTGTTCAAGTTAACCATTTGGTATAAACGTCTCTATTATTGAACATGATCGTTCCATATTCGAATTTTGAAGGATACATACATACTCGTACAAAAGAATAATAAACGCAGAAAGCTAAAACCTATTTTTTTACCGTTACGTGAGACGTTGTGCCTTTGTTTTATAGTTTATTACAGTTCGCTAGGGATAAGCGGAGATTTGCATTTGTGTGAGTGCAGTGTACGTGAACGTATATGTGACCTCTTTTACACACACATGTGTTGTACACACAGCTACAAAAAGAGTTTTTACTCTACTTTTCGTGGTCACTCACACAAATGCAAAGCTCCGCTTGTCCCTCGCGAACAGTATGTAACTATGTACTTGGTTTCTGCAACTTCACAATATTCTATTCCGCGTATTTTTCGTACTAATATGGCTAGTGTAGGAAATGGAATCTATAATGTGTCCTTATTTCATTCAATCATAAACCAAAGGTTAAATTGCTACAACTGCCTTATTAGGTACTAGTGATCGCCCGCGACTTCGCCCGCGTGGTAATTTGGATTTTTTTCCGTTCTCGTCGCGCCGCGTCATATTTTGATCAATCACACAATATCTTTATAAATTGTAGCCTGTGTTATTCTGATGTATAAGCTATATTATTGTAAAGTTTCCGATTGTAAGTACCGAGAACCTGGTCGAGTTCAATGCCCGCAAAACACAGGCGTGTGCATTTACTGCGAAGAAATCCCCTTTCCTTCCCCTACCCTCTCTTCAGAATGCATTATTACCAATGAAGGACAACCTTGATATCCTTGGCATAGACGTTCGTCGAGAGCTCAATAATAAAAACTACATCGAAATATGTATAGGGCTAGCTTCGCGGAAACTAGGAATACTGAATAAGGTAAAGAGATTCTTTACACCGGACCAGAGGTGTCTGCTGTACAAGACGCAGATTAGACCCTGCGTCGAATACTGCTCTCACGTCTGGGACGGCTCCGCGAAGTATCTGCTGGACGCTCTCGACGCTATGCAGCGACGGGCTATCCGTATTATAGATTGTCCGGAGGTAACGGGAAGCCTTGAGCCGCTAGTTCAGCGCCGAACAATAGCTTCCTTGGCCGCATTCTACCGTATTTACCACGGCGAGTGTTCTGAAGAGCTCTTCAATCTGATCCCACCCTCTTCCTTCCGATCCCGAACGACTCGTGCCGGGCAGAGATGCCACCCCCACACAGTGGATAGCATGTTCGCGAGAACCGAACGTTTTAAACGTTCGTTTCTCTGCCGAACGATAGTGGCCTGGTACGCCCTGCCTGTGCACGTGTTTCCTCCCACATATAATCCTGGGTTCTTTAAGCGGAGCGTGAAGAGGCACATCAGTAGGTCGTCAAGTTGAGGGCCACTCTCAATAGTAATGTGTGCTGTGAGAGTGGCCCACAATCGCTAGACGTCGTCACGACTTACCACCAGGCGGGCGGCGTCAATTTGGCGAACCAAATATAAAAAAAAAAAAAAAAAAAAACATACCTACAATCGCTTGAGGACCTACATATATCGCTGGAGTCTGCAAAATATACTTTAAAAATTAGGTAATAATAACAAACCTCATTAGTGTATTTTTACATCTGGTAGTACCTATCTGTATGTATGTCCAAGTTCAGTATTAAAACCGTATCTATATTCATCCCTGGGTAAACGGAGTTAGAGAAAGTTTACGGGTCAAGGGCCGTTGAATCCTCAACATATTCCAGCGGAGTGCGCTTAGCTTGACGATATTCATTTAAAACATTTCATTTATGAAACTAGACAGACAACGTTCAAAGTTTGTTTCATAAATATATTACTTATTTTATCGCCCGCAACTTCGCTCGCTCTCAAAATATCGATATTTTCTTGTTTTTTTGTCACATTTTCCATTGCTGGTCCGCCCTATCGGTCGTAGGATTAAAGCCTGTAGCGTTCCTTAATAAAATAACTATTCAACACAAAAATAATTAGGAAATTCGTGCTAGTAGTTTTAGATTAGCACGTTCATACAAACAAACCAATAAAATCTTTAACATTGTCACACTAGATTGTAAAACATACGGTGGTTCTGTAACTTTTATATTTTTAGTACAAGATAAGGGTCCTGTCAAGTTAAGGGACTAGATTCAGCCAATGTGTTGAAAACAACAAATAAAAAAAATGCATGGCTGTTTATTTCGGCTGTCAGATTTCATTATTATTAGTATTAAAAGCACAAAACGGATCTTTTTAAAATTTCTCAGACAGATAATTAAAGAGGCTGTTTCTAATGGTTACGGCTCATTAGCTGTTATTTTAAGTCTCTTAACTAAACCCTTTGACTTGTTCATCTTTAATTCTATTTAAAACATTTTGTATAAAATCACTTTTGGCGATCAGTAAGTCCTTTTGAGATTTCTGATGGAATTAAACAATCTTCGGTTACAACAAAATTAGACTGTAATATCTTTTTAGGATTCCGTCCAAAAATTAAACGAGAACCCTACTACTGACACTTCGCTGTCCGTTAACTGTCCGTCTGTTGGTCTTGGGCTGTATCTCATGAACCGTGATAGTTAGAAATTTAAAATTTACCTAATTACATACTAAAAATATTTACAATTACAAAATATCGTTTAAAAAATCCTCCGCGTCATTGCCGACTAGGAAGGTTTCCAGAATGCTGGCTGTGTTGCCACGTTGGATGGCGATACTTATTCTTTGGGCCAGAAAATAGCCAGCTTTCTGGTCCTGAGAAGCATCGATTAAGCGTTTAGCAATGTCTCTATAAAGGCGGCGAGCACTCGGACCTCATGACCCTAGTGTCTTAACCCCTTAACGGCTCAAATAATGTAACTACCTGCTAGGATAGCATATTTACGCCGTTTGAGGCCTTCAGCCGCTGTAGCAGCAGCGCCGGCACATCCGGATGTGCTTGGAAGGTGTGAAGGTGCTAAGGTGTCAACGCATGTAGCGTCCCACACCAAAGGTTTTCCCATCTTCTACTCCAAAGGTGCAATGATGCGGAGATACACAAGGTGTACCCAGCCGAAGGCAAGTGGAAATGCGGAAGGTTGTGTCGTCCAACATTGTACCGATGTGGGGCGATGGGAGCGCCTGAATCCATAACCCTTACTCCCATTCTCCAACAGCTATAATAGGCGTGCACGCTCTGAAATATTGACAAAAGTGTCGACGTAAGGGCAAGTCAGTGTCGGGGCAAGACATCCTTCAAGCATTTATAACATCGGTCTTGCATCGCACCTCGGAATCAATCAGTGTATTTGCCAAAATTTTCCTAACTAATTCACGGATAATGTACTCGTATTTCTGTTACAAACAACAAATGCTAAAAAACAGAATATAATAAATATTTACGGGGGCTCGCTCCCATACAACAAACGTGAGTTTTTTGTTTTAGTATGCAACGCTTTGTGCGCGAGTCCGACTCGCACTTGGCCGGTTTTAGAGTTTTCGAAACAAAAATCTCTTATACAACAGTAATGTCCGTCCGTCCGTCCATCCGTCCGTCCATCCGTCCGTCCATCCGTCCGTGAACAACTTTCAACTCGAGAACGGTAAGAGCTAGAGACTCAGTGTAAACGCCAATCGACTTAGCATGGTCAAAGACCTCTAAAATTAACTTGACCTTTGACCTCTGATCTCAAGGTTAAGGTCAAAACGAGGTCAAATCGAGAACGGTAATAGTTAGAGACTCAAGATCAGCTGCAATCAACTCAGCATGGTCAAATACCTCTAAAATGAACTTTTACCTCTGATCAAGGTCAAAGACATTTTTTAGATTTTATGAAAAAAACTTTCGAAATCTCTAAAATATATGGCAAATTTTTGCAATTTTTTAACTTGTTTTATTATAGCTTCCTACGAGTAGCACAACTTAAAGTTTGAGTTCGAGGTTCGACGCTGACTAAGTATTTTTAAAGAAAGACCTCACATAAAAGCACCTCAACTCAGAAAAATATATCTGTAGATCATACGAATATTTGACCAGACCCGGTGATCGAATTCAGGACCTCAGGGCTGACAGTCTCAGCTTGGACGTACCAACTACGCCATCGTCAGCAATCATTATTAAACATTCAACAAAACTTCCTTCCATTTCAAATATTTCACGAAACTGACCACACATAACCATCCATCTACGCTGAAAAAAATGTAAACTCAAAACTAGGCAACTGTTTGACCGGGCTAGAAGGCTGTTCCGACGTCATTACGGCTCGGAAATAGGTACTTTTCCCCTCGTTAGCAAGGGGAGCGCTGCCCCCACCCGAAGCTATTAAACTACCTTCATAGTGTAGCTATCTTATACCTATGCTATTCCGTAAATGACAAGTTTATTGCAAATAGGTGTTGTACTACTTTTTTACAATAAATTTACAATATAATGTAGTATTTTGTGTGTTTATTTGATTAAACTCTATATTTAGTTAATATTCAAACACACTCACATTAAGCTTGTTATCATAGATCTTAAGTTATTGTGTTGTATGTTGTAACTTTAGTTTATTGTTTGTTTTTGGACTTATACTTGCAAACTGTTCATAGATCATAAAAGGTCTGTAGGAAGAGCGGGTTCTCGTGATTATATATATATATATATATATATATATATATATATATATATATATATATATATATATATATATATATATATATATATATATATATATATATATATATATATATATATATATATATATATATATATATATATATATATATATATATATATATATATATATATATATATATATATATATATATATATATATATATATATATATATATATATATATATATATATATATATATATATATATATAATATATATATATATATATATATATATATATATATATGTATCTTCTGGATATTATAATGAAGAGAGGTTTAATAATATTTCAATGTAACCACACCGTATTGTCAAATCTTTGATCAAAGTCTCCATACCCTTTGAAGAGGTGTTCTGTAAATCAAAATATTTGATCCCATGTTCCGTACGTACATATTTCAATTAAATATGTTGATTAAATGGGATACCACGATACCACGCGATTATACCAAGGTAATCGAACATTTCCTGTTATATTGGGCGGTTTCTGGTTGTACAATTTACAAACTGTTATTTGGAGTTAGGGTATTTTTCCATATGTTTGACTGAGCGAGCGAAGCGTCTCAGTTTTAACTCGAGGACTGGCCGATTTGGCGTTGTTGGTATGTGTGTCAGTTCCGGTCTACAGGCCGCATTTTCAGCCGATTTTCATGTAATTTGGCACAAGTGTTCTTTGTTGCATGGCGCAACTTTTGTCGAAGGAATTTTTCGATTGGGGGGAAAATGGGGGAGAAATGGGGGTAAAATGCGAAAATAATGCGAGCGTTCACAGAACCAGTTTAAATATGTATCACCCCTATATCACTGTGGGGTCGGAAGTTGCGTTACACACTGATATTTTCCCAGTAGTATTGATGTTCCCACGTAATACGGACGGTCCCAATTGCAAAACGACTTATGGTAAAAAACCCCAATATTCCCAGGTCTTACGCTGAACGCGAACCATCGACAGTTCTATTACAAGGGGAATGCTCTCCGCCGGGTGCCACTGAACCGCCGGGCGCCACTGGAACCCGCCGGGCGCCACTGGAACCCGCCGGGCGCCACTGGAACCCGCCGGGCGCCACTGGAACCCGCCGGACGCCACTGGAAATACCTTCTGCGTGTGCACCAGAGACGCAACGGACGTCAGAGCGGCCGGGGCTTTCGGCGGCGGAATAAAAAAAAACTGGGGAATGCTCTAACTATAACATTCAGCCAGTCAGTCTTCGGACGTTTTTGTGATATATTTAATGAAATATTTGGGAAAAGTTTAACATCTCTGTCTACCCTTTTGGACATCGTAATTTTGTGTAACATACGTGTTTTGTTACAATCCATTCAGTAGTTTTTACGTGAAAGAGTAACAAACATCCATCCATACATACATACTTACATACTCACAAACTTTCGCGTTTATAATATTAGTAGGATAATACATTATTAGTAATTATGTACTTATGTAGTGTAACTATGAGAACCGCTTTTATCAGAATTTACACGCTCGGACTTGGGTTTCTGGCGAGCGCGTGGTTGGTAGTTAGTAGCTTTTTAGGTTACTTCTAGCGCTTGACAAAAACCGAGTTCCATACGCTCACTTCCAATACTGAACAACGTTTCCTTGTCCCATACTGGGAACTAGTTCGGAGTAACTAGTTCTTCTGTGCCGGGAACTACCTTGAGATTGGCAAAATCATCGATGAACGATGTAGCCACAAGAATTTCAGAATAAGAAAAAACACACACAATTATTAAAAAAAAAAATGTTCATGCTTAACAAAATCTTACTTACAACCATTAGATTGTCTTTAAAACTAGTTTATAATGTTAAGAGCTAGCTAATGGACCTATTGTATAAAGTAACTAAAATAAAAATCAACGTCTTACGAAGTATGTTACCCTACCCGCCTTGCTTGAGTCGCTCATCCATTTCTTTCGGAGGTTATCCAAATTCAAAAACTGGTCAGACAAGAGCAAGATGGCCGCATGGCGGGAATACCTTACAATCATTGACATTTGCGTTTGGTTCGTCGTGTGGCGCGTGAGGCTTGACCTTCACCTCGATCGCAGGTGAACGCGCTTGAAACACACCGGTTAAAAGAATAAGGTAGGTATTTCGGGCGCGACGACGACGATGCGTTACGTTTTGCTTTTGATGCTTTCCTGATACGATGTCGTTCTAATGACACGAATTCTTTCAGTACGACGGTGTTTTGTTATTAAATATTACCGATAGGTACCTACACTCTTAAATTACTTATATTAGTAATAAGTACTACCCTACTGTTTGCACTTGACGACAAGTACCTATATTGATTGAAGAAACGGACCAATTTGAAAGTAGGGAAGTACTCATTTATGTGCCTGGTTACCTAAATTATCGTATTGGTACAAAAAAACTTAGGTAGCAAGGCAACATAAAAATTTTAATATCGTTATTTATTATATACAATAGAATTAGAGCATTCCCTATTAGAAATTATTAGGTAGTAATATAGTAGGTACTTACCTATTTCGTCATAACTCCCTTAGACTTAATTAACCGTTTAATACACTACACGACTATCAAAAAAATACTTTATTTTACCAGAACAATATTTTACACACCATTAACATGACTAACACATGCCATTTACAAACTACGCAAGTGCCGTGTGATCTTCGTAGATTGGGTGTGAAACGGCGTAAGTAGTGTGATGACAGCCTGCCACTCAGCTGTAAAGTGACAGATTTTAAAGAGGCCAATCCAACCTGAGTTATTTTTGGACTAGTCCGAGATTGTTTGGAGCAGTCAGTCTCTAATTACAATTTGATAAACGACCATTGTACAAAATGTATCAACTAAATATTACAAGTTATCGTAAAAAAACATTTGAATTTGGAATTATTTCTGTAAACAGTGTTGATACTTACAATATCAAATTCATTTTTTTTTATTCCGCGACTAGGAATGGAAAACACAATAATTCATTTTTTTTATTCATTTACCTTGGTGCTATCAGAAGTTCAAGGTTTCTTTTTGTAGAGAACTTTACCTACTTGTTTGCCGTCAATCCATCATTATCATTCTGATATAATTTGCTTTCCAAACTCAGGTAAAAATGAGTTTTTCTTAATTAAAACTTTGTAGAGAAGAGAAAAAGGTATGTTTTTTGCACATTATTACATTTACATTAAGGTTCCTAGGTACTGTTCAACTAAAATTAAATTGAGTAAGAAAATAACTAGATATGCAATGCATGCTACTAATTGCAAATGTTGAGCGGAGCAAATTTTCTTAATTTTTTTTATGCTCTATTTTCATGATTTCAGAGATATGCACTCCCGGGTATGATGTCGACCAGCATGCCAATTTTTTTTTTTAAATTGATCAAAATCGGTCGAGCCGTTTTGGAGGAGCTGGCACACAAATAATTTAGACTTGTCGTCTAAGATAGAGCTTCGCTTCGCTCCGCTCAATTAATGATTCAAATGAACATAAAATACCATAAATCCATGTACCCATATGGATCGCTCTCTCTCTCTCTCTCACACGCAAAAACCTACCTAGTTATCAGTTAGGTAAGTCGGCATCATTTTTACTAAGATTCAAATTGCAGGTCAAATGTATGTTCTGCTTTGAAATTGAAAACCGCGTGGAAAAAATCAGAACAAATTTAATAATGTACAAGACGCGCAAACACGTGCTGCCTCTGGTTCATGGTCGCCCGCCGCGCCTGCCAGACGTGTCAACATGACACCCCTCGCTTGTCTCACCGCTCGTTGCAGACACAATACATCTCGCGACAGCGTGGCCCCCGGCTTAGGGTATCACCACATCTGACTGATAATTTTTCGCCTGACTATTCTTTGATGACAGAACATGAAAACGTGTGATAGTTTTTTTCCACTTCCCTTTGTAGTGATTTTGCACCACTTAAAGGCCCAATAAACTGACTATCGTATAGCACTGACTATCGTATAGCACTGACTATCGTATAGCACTGACTATCGTATAGCACTGGCTACCGTTTGTACTTGTCCACATGTTGTAATAAACCTGACGGGCTTCGTCTCATGTTGTTTTGCATGGCTGGCTCTCTCTCCCTCTCTCTCTCTGTCTCTCTCTCTCTCTCTCTCTGTCAGTTTATTTTTGTTTTTCGTCTTTATTTTTGTCGTTCCTGACAGAAGTCCCCAGACCGCACCATTTTTCTGCAAAATGAGTCAACATGATCTGATACTTAAAGTGTACCTATGTAAAACAATTTCATTCTCCATGTAAAAGAATAAATGAAAAATTAGTCTCGTCTGACTGAGCCCATTGTTTTCGCTTTATACCACGAGTATAACTGAGTTGCTATACTCGGTGGGTCAAATAAATTCATAGATTGTTGCCATGTTCGTGTCCTTCAAGTGGGCTCCTAACCGATAACAAAATGCCTTTCATATGACCCCATCTAGAAAACTACTAGAATAGTCTAGAAGTTTCCTATAACCTATTGTTATGAATGAGTTTACAAGGCAGAAGACGTTTTGAAAAATAGTCCTGTCGAGTCAATCTCATTAAACTAACGAACAATGTTGTTTGTTAACAATTTGCAAGACAAACGGTCTAGAAGTCGAACAACTAATTGCTTCTTTTTTAACCGAATTAAAAAAAAACAAGGTTTCGACTTTTTTTTTGGTACCTCATATTACACTTGGTGAACCAATTTTGAATTGTTTTTAAGTCCCATTTCAATTTGATCCCATACTAACAAATATTTGGTACCATTCCGGTAATCGGAATATGCTTTTTGTGTCAATGTTGGAGGTGTTTTTATTTATTATTCTTTAATGTATAAAGACTATAAGTTATGAGTTACTAGCGGACGCCCGCGGCTTCACCAGCTTGATAAATTATATACGGGAAACCTTCCTCAAGAAGCACTGTATCCGACGAAGGGGCTTTGTTTTATATAGGTACTGATACTACTGAATAGTAGTTACAAGATACCCGGTAAAGAATAACTATACTTTAGTAAGGTACAAATGTAACTCGTCTTGTGTTTACGCTTACATTTACTCTAAAATACATATTACCTATATAAATAAAATGAATCGCCGTACAGACATCTGAACGGCGACACCAAGGAAGAGTTTTTTTGTGCGCATATCTATAACTCGAATAGTATCCACTGATTTGGCTAATTTTGGTCTTGGAATATTCATAATAAACTAGGGAATGCTTAAAAGGTTTCTTTTAAAGAGATACAAAGTTCTCCGGGACTGCTAGTAATAAATAAACACTAGTTAACTTGGTTATAGAGAGTCTGTAAATTATTCCAACTAATTAGTTTACGTAAGCGCTCGCGGTCGTAGACATGGGATTAGTAAAGTAAAGCTATTTCTGTCTGTATCTATTCATAATGTAAGCGACAGATCTAGAGATCAAGGTCACTATACCAACTGTCGCTAAATAATCGAATCGCTGATCAATATAAAACAGCGAACTGTGTAGTATTTGTGTTGTTATATAATTCAAATTGATTTTGACTAACGTTGAAAGCAATTTAGAAAAAAACCAGACTATTTAGAATTTGTCACACACACACACATATAACACGCCTATATCTCCTAAGGGGTAGGCCGAGGTGCATTACACACCCACAATTTGCCAGTATTTTTAGTCCCACGTAATAGGGGGCAAGCCGATTGCCGTCACCGGGCATTTATAATGGGTTGTGTCCAAAATGGCCGAATGAATTTAATAAAAAAAAGGAGCAGCTATATTGTATATATGAAAAACTAATTTGAAACCCGTTGCCTTGCGATGAAATGTTAATGAAAGGCAACAAAATCTTACGTGCCAGCCGCTAAGGCACAGCCAATTAAAGTCCTGGGCGTCTCTGACTATTCTACTCAGACTATTAGAATTTCTATATTAAGTAAAGGGAAGTAATAATAAAAAATCGAGCCAAAGAGTAAAAGTTCATGTAGATAATGTTTGGATTCTTATGCGTTTGTTCCCTAGCCATTAGCACAAATGAAATCCGAGGGTCTTATATTTGTTTTTCGGTTATTAACTAGAAAGTATGAATAAACAATAAAAAATAAAAAATATATTTTTCGTAATCATGTCTCGTAAAGACGCAAAACAGAATTACTGATTGTATGACAAAGTTTCAAATATAACATGACATAATTTAACTTAAAGATACGGATATTGAATTTTATATTCAGGGTTAAATATTATTTTTTAACAATACTAAAGGGGCGCCTAAAATAGTCCCACAGTGGTCTGTTTTCACTGTTAGTTAAGACCCGTTTTCGGGTCACCAAACCGGGGGTGAATGTAAATAAGATTTGAATTTTAAAGTAGGGCGTACAAGAGAAGTAAGAGATCCTATTGACCACTCATTGGAGTCAAATTTGTGTTCATAGCACTTTGGGGCTCTAAATTATTGCTGTAATTTATTCATATTATTTAAAGTTTTTTGATGCATATTCGCGCAAAAGGCCTTTTAACTTTTCGGAGGTTTAAGTCATCCCCACCTCGCCCTCTATTACGTGGGATCAATTAAATGGCTGGTGAAATGTGGTCGAAACTAAAAACCCTTCAGGGATAAACTTGTGATTTTGTATGTGTATTGTATGTATGTGCGTGGGTGGTTGTGGCATTCACATTCACAGTTCAGACACGTATTCTTATCCAGCTGTCTTGCTTCTCAGATTATCATAGGAAGAACATCTTGGTAGAAAGCGGTATATCAGTTGCAGCTTAAGAAACGTACAGTATAAATTATATATTTGTATTGACAGTTCTACTATACGTTCCATCGCATACGCAACAGTATATCCGGAGCGTGAGTGCTTATCAAAATCGGATCAACGGTTTCTTATGATACGGTGTACGAACCGTAAGTACGTATTCGCTAACAAGCAGTTTATTTTCTTTATCGCTATACGACTTCTTCAGTTTAATAATGTGAATAGAGGACTCTAGTGGACGTACTTACTGACTTTATTTTCGTGATAGTTACGCACTAGCGGATCGAATCTATCTCCTCAATATGAAAGCAACATTTTGATCATGTTACAATATGGATCGGTCGAAAGTGTTATATTAGGCTTTACTAGCGTCAATTCCCTTTCAGTGTGAACTCTGACGAACTAAGCTACCAAGATCACAAGCGAAGACCTCGAAATTGCGACCCATAGCACCGAAAAAATAATAGTATAAGTACTCATACATGACAAATCTAGCTCGAATGAGGCCCTATGGAAACTGAAAGTTCTGCTGTGAATAGGTTACTCGATAATACCCGATATCAGAACTCCTGGTATGGATTGACTGCGAAATACGACCTGTTTTTAAAATACTTCATTACTACTACTGTTTTTAAAATTCTTCAGTATGAAGCATATAATCACGTAAGCGACATGGCCATGAGAGTTACTCTTTATCATTTTGATCCTTTCCCTAGGCATCTCATGAGCATAGCAATACCCGACCTAGTGTACCATCGGGTGAATGTAACGATTAAAATTTCAAAGAGCGGTTCTGTATGCCATACAGACCGAAATAGCGTTCCCTCTCGCTAGATTGACGCTTACTGTAGTAGGTCCCGTTTCCTTCATTCCAACAGGCAATTTTTTACTGTATTTTAATAGGAATAAATCCTTTTGTTGTGTAAGAAGTATGTTTGTAGACTTATGCGGGACGTGTGTTACTTACGATGCAGGAAACGAGGGGTAGATACTACTGTGTTTGGTGAGCGTCTCGTAGATTTGTATCGTATTGTAGATAATGTTCGGAGCAATGAATACAGAGATGATGTCACGTTTTATGATGTGATTGAATAAGGCCTTTGAATGCTAATAAAATGAAATACTAAATGTATGGAGGTCAATGTGTTTATCACGTGTATAGATGTTTATTAATAAAAAGTCTTTAACGTTTTAATATGGTAATGAATACTTGAAGTATCCTTCACAGTCAGTAAATTTCTTGGTAGCAACCATGTCTATGAATTGGTTTAATCATAATTAGATATGGCATAATTCGTATGTTCATAATTGGGTGTGGCATTTAAATACATAAATGTGAACCTCTGGCAAGGAACTGTGAGATATGTGCATATGATGGCTATACGACTGTATGTATCGACTCATATAGAGAAAGTAGATATCGTGAACTTAATAGCGAAAACCATCAGCGCTGTTTTGTATTCGCATGAAATTAAGCGAGCCAGTGCGATGCGATGTCGGAGACCGCCTTCAGACTACCGGAGTCCGGACGTCCGTGACGCTTCACAACTCACGCCATTCTCAACCATTCTCTCCAATAGCAACTGTCACCTGTCCAATGATACAAAACACTATTGTTTTCCTTCAATTATAATCTTTCATCAATATTTAAAATACGTCCTCCAATGAATACTAACCTTCCTAATGGAAATTAGATGATTTTTTAGTAGGTAGTTGTGCTTCTTGTAGACAATAAATAAGACCAGCCATGTCACAGAACGTTGATGGTAGTTGTATAGAGGAGGGGACAGCGAGCGTAACCGTCGTTGGCGGACGGTTAGTTAACAGTGTGTTACTATCATCGTGAAGTGTCGGCAAACTGTTGTAGTACAAGTTGTAAACTTTCATTTCATGTCAACGTTGTACATATTATATTTTATAAGTCCCAGGGGTGTAGGCAGAGGGTAATGGGCCAGATGATAAACCTACTTAATTACGTGCGACTGGCAAAATATTTTCATATTAACGAGCGAATTTTCGTCGTTTGAGCAATTTTTACTGTCATACTGTTGACTTTAACTCTAGACAATGTTATTTATCAACTTATAATTATTATTTTTTATTTATTTCTTTATTTATGTACACACAGTATATACATTATTGTGAATGGAAACATTATATACATGTACACAGAGGCACCATTTATCTCTAAAGAGATCTCTTTCAATGGGCCTGATAGAGGAGACGTGAGTTCAATCAGGTACTGGTGTGTGTGCAGGTTAATACTGTTATTCAGGTTAATAAACTTACATACACTTTAACTACATAAATACATATATCATAAATATAGATACATAAACATACAGATTGTTAAGGAAGGGAAGCAAGATAATGTTCCTTTGCAGTTTCTTATATCTACCGGCAGAGCGTTCCACAGCCTAACAGCATGTACAGAAAAAGAGTAGGAGAAAAAGTCGGATTTATGGGAAGGACAGTTGAGGCGGTAGGTGAGGTCAGGCCGGCACGATTCATCTGATGCACGCATCAGTGTGAATCGCTCCCGCAGGTAAGAAGGACATGAGGGAATGTGTAGGACATTGAAGAGGAGACATAATAACCGAGTATTCCTACGAAGGCGGATTGGGAGCCACTTGAGTTCCTTGCGAAATTGTGAGACATGGTCATACTTACGGAAGTTAAAAATAAATCGAATACCTAATTTTTACTTTTTTATTCAAATCAATACTTCAATATTCATTTTTAAGCTATTGCATAGCTTCTATCGCGGGCCTTGAGCGTAGAGACCGAATCCAGAAATTCCGTAACGAAAATAACCTAACACCCTAACACAAAAAAATTTTGGTGCAAATTTTATAATATTAATAATTAAATAATAATAATAATTATTATTATTATATTTTTTTTATTACTAATTATTATTATTTTTTCTTTTTTTTTGCAACTATGCAATAGCTTAACCGCGGCAGTCTCCGAGTGCCACACGTCTTTTTTTTTCTTCAAATCAATACTTTGTTTAAACAAAGAGGACAGTATTGATTTGAAGAAAAAAATTGAAGAAGAACTTCAGATCGTGTGTGATAATATCGACTTAAGATCAAAACTACGTCTGAATAGCTGTCGCTTTTAACGTGAGCCCGAGGCGTTCTGTCCCATTGGCTGCTTATCAACCGGCGACACGCGCCCGCCAGAGGATTTGACACAGCGATGTGCGCCTATTATACTGACCACAACAATGTACCTACATCTTGTAAATTATTTCTTACTATTACATAATGATAAATAGTTGATTACTTATTATTTATTAAGCACAGAAATCTGTGGTTCAGTATCTCACTTTTCAATCATATTTTTTAAATGAAAATGTTTAAAAATAGGTCATGAAATAAGGTCGACCAAGAATGACTTTTTATTGTGGGTTATCAAATTCCCGCAACTCCTCGTTAACGATTTGCAGCTCAACGGGTCAACTCCTACTTATTTATAAACGTAGGAAACTTAACAAGAAAAATTGTCAGTTACGACAGTTGTTACGGGCTATTATGCATATTATTAATATACGTAATGTTTTTAACGTGCTCCTGGGAAATTACTATGAAATTTGTCTACAAATGTCAGGGAGCGGTATTCTGAGACATGTCTTTAGCTCTATAATTGTTTAAAATATTACATATTGGATTATATTTAACAATTATAATGAGAACGACTTATGAAGCTAGATTTCAAAACTAAGTAGATAGTTTGTCGCAATTCTAATACGATAGGAGAGGAGCTTGATCTTTCCACTTCTAGAGTGAACACAATTAATGATTCAGATCATCCTAACAACTGAATTTCCACCTACGAGACGAAGATCCTTAATAATTCATCGTCAACCTAATATAAACCTCAATCTATTATCTCGTAAACGATTTCGCACCGAATGAATATTCATTTAAGTGAAGATCCCTAAATGGCATTTGAAAAAAAAATGCTTTTCTCGTGAACGGGGAAACTCATTTAAATTTTTGATTGTGAAGGAAAGCTCGTGAATGACGTGCCAAATAGCTTCGTAATCGGTAGGTCAACAATTAATTTTGATTGTATTTCTATTGTTTTGAATTCCCACCCTCTTAAAACTATTAAATTACCGTTTAGTTTTACGCTAGGGTTCAATATTATTTGCTATTGAACGATATTAAACGTCGACGATATTAAAGGAGGTTATTAAAATAGGTGTGTTGTAATGAAAAGTCCGTTCATTTATCTAATGCACTGACGGCGAGTGGCATGTGGAAACGTCTGCTCACGTCGCCCGTTACAAGACGAATGACCAAGTTTCGTGCAAAAAGGTTAGCTGTCGTCATTAGCGAGGGTAGATTTGTAACGAGGGAAAGTTTATTAAGACAGAAATTGTTCATATTTATTGTGAACTATTTTGTTTACAGCTAGAATAGGTAATATACGCACATTTATTTACGTTATATTGTGTTGTGGGTCATTTCTGACACAACTATCTTTGACGATAAATCTTTAATACGCTTGTCCCAATTAAATTGTATGTCCCGTTTATGAAACGGTTACAAAGTTGGAGTGTCTTTTGAAATGTCTAATAAACGGAGGATTTATCTGCGGTGGGGTTATTTTTTGATGTCAGTTTGAAAATGTGACGGGGTGATGAGGATAGCCGCATTATATTGTTGAAAGGGATCTCACAATGAAATTCGCAACGGTTTGTATAAACAAATGGGTTATTCAGAGCGGTTAGCGTTTAAATTTTGTTACGTTTACGAGCAGCATTCTAGCCGAATGTCGCAGAATGGTCGCGGTTATTTCTGAATAACTTTTTGATTGCTTGGTATCTATATTATTTAATTGTACTGTTGTAGGTTTCTGTTTCATTATGTCATTTTACATGTAGAATTACTTGAATGACCCTAAACTAAACCTGACTTTGTCGATTGGCACACACCTGTAAAAGAAAGGTTAAGTTATAAATAGTTAGATTTGAATAGGTATTGAAAAAATTGTAAGTAGAACCACGTTACAAAATCTATCTATACTACTATTATAAAGAGGAAAGATTGATATGTTTGTAATAAATAAAATCAAAAACTACTGTGCCGATTTCAAAAATTCTTTCACCATTGGAAAGCTACATTAACCCTGAGTAACATAAGCTACTTTTTATCCCGGTTTCCGGAACCGGGAACGAGTAAACTAAATCATGCAGGCGGAGCTGCGGCGGTCAGCTAGTAATTTAGTATTTATAAACAAAGTTGATGATGGCAAAATACGGAGCATAACAAAAAGGAATACAGTTTGATTGTGTTCGTGATAACTATACGTAACTACTACGTAGGTACCTACTATAACTACAGTATAGACGTCGTCGTACAAAGTAGGCAAAATCAACGTAAGAAAAATTTTACTAGCCATAAAAATAATCAGAACGCTGATAAAATTGTACTTACTGGCTGGAAATAAAGCCTGCAAATCATTTTTGTGTAATGGGAAGTATCATAACTGTATTACCAGTATAACTTATAGATTTTTCTTTTATTATTTTATTTAGAAAAAGGTTTCAGATCTTATTTAATTATTCTAAGGGCCATATATAATACCGTAAAAGTAAAAATATGGGGAAAGTCGTTATCTTCTGCTCGCGATTCTATTCGCCTGTGTAGAATAGGGTGTCAGTTACCTCTACCCTAGAATAGGTATGTGAGTACTTACATACCTCCACCTCCATACTAAATCTCAAAGGTATGCAAATATGCCATTAACACTCCAAGTTATTCTATAGATAGAGGACAGCAAGATATTGCCAGTATCATTGCAGTAACATACCTATGCGGATATTGGACTGTTTGTGTATTTAATAGCAGGTTGTTCTCTGTCCCTAGTATCGTCACCTGGCTGACCTATATCATTATGTCTTTGATGGCCGTGCGTTATTATTTTACAGGTAACTAAAAGAGCTAAGCTCAGAGCAAACCATCCAGCTCATCATACAAAGTTTTATCATGGACACATGACCTCTGAGTCCTGGACAACGTAGGTTGTCAGTGAATTTACCTGGTTATCACGTGGCTAAGTCAATAAGTAGTTTCCATGGATTGACTACCTACCTTAGTACGTTGGACTTAAAAACTTAAAACGTACGTCACATTAAAGATTTAAGCAATCCATTTTGTCATAGGGTAAATTGAAAAAGGGTCTAGTGACCACTTAAAGAAATCACATAATTGAAGAACAGTAAACGGTGCGTAAAGTGCGTGCGACCCTTGGAAATAATTCCACAGTTAGCGAAGACGTGCCTTTTACCGGATGTCAAAGGGCCCGGCTCCGGTCATACATCATGGGTGGTTAGGGGACCGCCTTTGTGAAAAATTGTTTTTCTCGTTGCACTGGATATATGTATGTAAAAATATGAGTTGTGTCCGGGATGTTGCGAAAGGTAAGCGAGTGTTTTGGTATACTTATTGGTAAATGTTCGCTTATCACTTTTTAACAGGCTAGTCGACTTTTTTTCCTTGAAATTCGGAGACTACAGCTAATTCTGTGAGATCAGATGATTTTTAAAATTAGAGTTGGTACGGAACTTTGTATATGATCTTTCTTCTTTGATTTAATTTTTTTTATCACAGTTTAGCTCGCTGGTTATGTTATCTTGGACATCTAGTATATTGATGGTTCATATAATTATCTATACCTATGTCTAGTTGTCCTAGCGAACTTCTTATCGCCTCAATTTTACCTTCCCTGAACTTTCACGAATATTTCAAGACTACTGTTCAAATCGGTCTAGTAACTATCGAGTTTTAGCGAGACAAACGAAGCGAATTTTAGCGAAACAAATATAGAAAGATTTATAGGTATACATACTTAAGTGGATGAAAAAATCATTTCTGATAACAGGAGATATAAGATACTTTCATTGCGAAAATACTGTCCTGTTAGAGACAAGAGCAGAAAAACTGAAACGTACGCCATACGTCCACTAGTAACTAGGTATACCGAGTTATAAATTTTTACACTTACCATGAACATAAGTGTTTATTTTACGACTATTGATTATTTTATTATTTCATATATTACTTCTTCGATGCCTCGGGGGGCCTCGTGGTCTAGTGGTAACCGACAATGTTAACACATTGCAAAGGTTAAGCAACATCGACTCAGGCCGGTCTTGGGATGGGTGACCATTTCTTAAGACACTGAGACCCCTCCGTGCCTCGGAGAGCACGTTAAGCCATCGGTCCCGGTTGTCATACTAACATCTATGGCAGTCGTTAAGGGTAGTTGGAGCCCTAAATCAAAAATCCGACTGGTCTAATTACAGAACTTCGATATCGCCCATGGGCCCATGGCCCATCCCGTACAACACGTGCCAGGCAGAGATGCCAATCGTATACTATGGATGAACGTTCCTCTGTAGAACGGTCGAGGCCTGGAACGCCCTGCCCGAGCACGTATTTCCTCCTACTTACAGGCCAGGGTTCTTCAAGTGGAGCTTCAAAAAGCACATCACTCAGTTGCCAAGTTGAGGGCCCACAATCGCCAGACGTCGCAACGGCTTTTCATCAAGCGTGATACGTCAATTTGGCGACCTGATATAAAAAAAATGTGTATCAGTTATTTACTGACTGCTTATAGCACGAATTCTGCTCAGTTTGAGTTTAAATGTTGTTGAGTCTAACATCTATTTCTAAACAAGTAACAACAACCTGTTTCTAAAAGCTAATGACTCTTAATGTTTTAACAAGTTTGTGTGATCATGTTTTTAGCTTTATAGTTTCGATTGTCGGCACTTGGTGGAACTTATAACACAAACTCACTTATTCGTATTCCACTAGATTGCTCTTCTAAAAAGTGTTCTTATACACTGTTTACCAATATACGAGTACCTACCTAATATTAAACATCAAATTAAATCAAATAAATTAATCTTCAAGCTAACTATTCAGTCAGGGTTTTATAATAAAATCACTGGAATAACGTCTTGTAGAAAAATGATTTAGTGTGTTTTAGAGTTGCAATTTGAAAATAATTTGAAAAATATAACTTCTAAATAAAGGTCGTGTTGAATCTAGTTTTTTGTATAACACACATTGTGAAGTTGAAAAAAAAGAAGAAATATTTATCAATGAATGAATGAAGGGAACGAATGACGGAATGTTTTGAAATGGTTTAAGAAATGACATACGAAAGAAAGGATCACTTTTACGCCGCCATATTGTCTCGGTGACACTTAAAAGGTCCTTTTTTGAAGTGACGCGCCCTCAAAATGCTACCCAAAAAAGAAAGAAGTAACTCTTGAGTCGGCTTTTTTTTAAATATGTGTCTCGAATTAATATTGATGGTAATCTACAGTATTTAGCAAACGTATTTCACCATATTTTGTAGGTGCGTACATTGCATAGGAGTAACATATCTCATATCTCATGCAAGTGGTGCACATGCCGATCTAAAGACGAGTTACATAGGCGACAATAAGCTCATCCCCTATTACGTGGGACCGACATTGTTACTGACACCCATTGCGCGTATAACATTTGATT